>JAGPYM010000088.1:0-72256 GCA_020736575.1 Thelonectria olida
TATTTATTTTATTTATTTTATTTATTTTATTTATTTTTTTATTTTATTTTATTTATTTTATTTATTTTTAGCTTTTTACTATTAAATATTTTAACTATTTTAAAAAAGTATATAATTAAAAATAAAAATATTAATTTAAATATTTTATAACTTATATTTTAAAAATAAAATTCTTTTTAATATTTTATATTATATATTAAGCTATTATAATAAAAAGAAATATTATATTAATTTTTAAAAAAGTAAAATTTATTTCTTTTAATTTAAAAAATATAATTTTAAAACTTAATATATAAATATAAATTTTAATACTTATTAAAAAGTTATTAGCTTTATATTTCCTTAAGCTTTAAAAACTTTAAAAATTATTTTTAAAGTTTAATTCTAATTTATATATTTTAATATTTAAACTTAAAAGTATTAAAAAAGCTTTTTTAAATTAATTTTAAAAGCTTTTAAGTTTTTTATTAAAAAAATTAAAATTATTATATATAAAAATACTTTATTAAAAGCTATAATTTAAAACTTTTAATAAGTATATAAAATATTAAACTTTTATATTTAATAATATTTATTATTATATAAACTTTTTAATATATTTTACTATTTAATTATTTTATTTTATTTCTATTAATTTATATACTTTTAAACCTATTTTAACCTTTTTTAACCTTTTTCTTTTTATTTAGCCTTTTTAACTTTCTACTTTTTAACTCTTATATTTATTTAACTAACCTTTTATTTGTAAATTTTCCTTTCCTTTTAAATAACTATTTAAATTATTACTATTATATATAATAGCTTTTAAAATTATAACTTATAAGTATTTAATTAAATTATTTTAATAAATTACTTATTATTATTATTAAAATAGTTTTTTCTTTTCCTTTTAAAAAGTTTTATAAAGTTTTTAACTTTCTATTTAAAAATATTATAATAGTTTTAATTTTTATAATTAATTATTTTTATTATTATATTAACTCTTTTATATATTTTTCTACTTAATTACCTTACTTATTTTTATTATTTTTTAAATATAATTTACTTAATAAAAGTTTTTATTTAAAAGCTAATTATTAACCCTATAAAAAAGCTTATTATAATAGATTTAAGGCTGGGTTTTACTTATATTAACTTTTATTATATACTAGTATTAAGCTTATTTTAATAAATACTAATAGTATTAATATATATTAAATCTTTTAATTAAAATCTTATAACTTAAAATAATTAAATTAATCTTTTAATTAATATTTAATAGTATATTTATATTAAATAATACAAAAATACTTAAAAGTTATAACTCTTTTATATACTTATTAAAGTCTTTTATTAGCTTAATATATTTAAAAGAATTTATATATTTTAATATATAGTAAGTAGCTATATAATTTCTATTACTTAATTAAATTATATTATATTTAATTAATATAAAGTTAAATATTTTAATTATTATATATTATATTATTAGTTAAGTTATATAAACTAGAGTTAAATAAAAAAATAAGTACTTTTATATTAAAAGCTTAAAATAACATTTTTTAAGAAAGGTTTATTTAAAAAAAAACTATCACTTTAAAACTAATTATAAGCTCTATTAAAAAGCTTATTATAATAAATATAAAGCTAAAGTTTAATTTATATTAATTTCTATTATATATTTAAATTATTAGCTTTTTTAATAATAATAAAATATTAAACTAATATTAAAAATAAACAGAATTTAATTATATAAATAAAAAATAATAATAGTAAAAAAGAAAAAATAAATAATTAATTAAATAAATATTAATATATAAATAATAGTAAAATTATTTAAAAGTAATAATTAAATAAAGTTAATTAAATTAAAATTTAATTTTATAAATTATAAAATAAGCTTAAATATAATATAATATAATAAATAGTTTTAATTAATTAATTAATTAATTATACTTTTATATTAATTTATAATAATAAAAGTTAAAAAAAGTAATTTACTTATTTAAATAGTTTACTTATTTATTAAATATATTATATTTATTTAATTATATATAAAAGTTTTTTTATAAAATGCTCTATTTTTTAATTAAAAGTTAAAATTCTTTTAATAATCTTTTCTAATAAAAAATACAATTAAAAGGTATAAAATACGTAAGCTAAAATAATTAATCTTAATAGCTTATTTTTAAGCTAGGCAAGTATTTCCCTATTAATTATAGCTAGCCCTTACTATAAATAGAAAGAAATGTGTTTTTAGCAGACAGACCTATTACTTTTATCCAGTTTAAAACGTTTTATTATTAAACCGATCAGGGCATAAAAGTCACTTTATTGCTTTTTAACAAAACGGAATTTTACTTTATTACCGAGCCGATTAGGGCATAAATGAGCTTTGCTAATCCCGCCCGCATTTGACATCCTTTACATTGACCCTTGCTGCCACTCTTGTGCCCAAATTTGCGATATATCCTGCTCTAACAATCCCATCATATTGCGACTTCCTGACATCCAGTTCGCTATATGCGTCACTTGAGAACTCTTAACAACCGTTGCATCGGGAGTCCCCGTAGCATCGATGGCAGTCTGCACCACAGGCAAAAGTCCCAGCTGGCTTAGGTATACGTCGAACTGGTCCCCGATCGGTACCATGGCTTCGTCCTCTTGCGTTTGTGACTTGGCCTCAACATAAAGCGTCGCGACGTTGCTCATGACTTGCCACAGGTGCCATAGCTTCTGTACAGTCTCAGACGAATCGATAGCCGCTTCAAGAGACGCACTGAAGGCTTTCAAAAGTCGAAGATCTTCTGCTGACAATGTCTCGATGACATAGCAAAAGATAACAAAGAAGGGAGCGAAGGGAGTCAGGACCAAGTTCCTGCGAAACGATATTAGCGATATAGGTCAATATTCGTGGCAATTAGCCTTGTCATACCAATGCAGATAAATAGACTTCGCCAAAGCGTCACGTTGAACAAGTTCCATGCACGACAAATGCTGTTGCATCGCTCTTCGCGCTGCGTCATCGCATTCGTCAGAGAATCCACTGTTAGATCCTTCGGGCGGAGGAATGGCTCGGTAGATCAGTGTAATAGTTGACAACAGTTGAACTTCATCTCCTTTGACGTAGATATCCACTAGAGGGGAGGTTCCGATCTTCTTGAGTGAGCTGACGGCCCTTCCTCGATACTCTATCGCATCTAACTCCACCTGGCGACACTCGGCTCCCAGCATGCGAGCTCGCTCTGCCAGTTCGGAGTGCGGCTGCGCCAAGGCAGCGGGGCTATATCTGCTGGCTCGTTAGCTTTGGTGATTCTTGTGGCAGGCGTGTGTAGAACTCTGGAGGAAAGACGGACAGTCGCTCATAGAGGTGGCCTTGAAGCGTCGCCAGTCTCACCCACATCATCGCCACGCCAGACATCTCAAGGCTCATTGTGGTTTCAAAGTTGAAAGCGCGGGGAACGTCGACATCCCAATCTTGGATCGCAGGTGCGCGGCCAAGACGTAACCCAAGCGCTTTATCCTGCGTGTAGATGCACCAGAACAAGGTGGATTTGACGTCTGAAGTAGCAGGGTCACGTTTCAACTGTTCTTGTCGGTGGAACCCTGCTGTCTGACATATTTGGGCGGCGGCGCAGTTAAGATGCCAAGCGACGGTTGGCCTACTCACATCAATCGCGTACAGAGTCTATCCTGCAGTCAGCGATGTTGGGCTATTTCGGCTACGCGACAAATTGCCTCAGCTTACACCCAGCAAAAGAGCCTGGACGCTTTCGATCTTCAAAGACATAAAGAGGGAAACGTTTGCGAGCGACGTCTCAAGGTTAATTCGACATAACTGGATCAACGGCTCGAGTTCGTCCTTGGTCGCCTTGCCTGGGGCGAGCGTGTGCTGTTCTAAAAACAAATAGTACAAACCAGCATTGACAATTACAAAGGTTGCATCAGTAAAGTCGTCGGTAGAGAAGTAGACCAGTCGGCAGAGTTTTGCGAAGTCACTAACCCCCACAAAAGAGCAGACAAAGGTGAAGAGACCTGGTGAAGACGCTGGCTTGATCTGTCAGCTGCAAGACCAGACAAATACGAAGCGAGCTAGGGCGGAGCACAAAACTTGCCTCTAATCTGTTTAAGAAGGCGCACAACAACGTCCATGGGAGGCATCGGCAGTTGGCCGAGACCACCCACGGGAATGCGTTGCTGCAAAGGAAAGCGAGGCCCGCAGCTGATGGACTGGTGCGCTTGGAGCTCTACCAAATGCCTCAGACTTGACAAGGCCTCTCGCATCTCGGGGTTGGAATCATGGAGCGAGGTACGCTCGACGGCATTCACGAGGAGCTCGCTGGCATGGGTGGTGTGGGAGGTGAGGAAGGAATCGCCGCCAATCGCCGACTCATCACCGGAGCTCGCATAGTCGATAGTCGAGCCTGCAGCCGTGCCTGCACCACTGCTGTTGCCGGTGGAGAGATGAGGAATGCCAGGGAGTAGGAAATTACAACCGGTGGTAAAGGCGAGGCGCTGGGGGAGGTTACGGACCAGGGTCTCGATGTTGTTCAGGCGTATCTCGATCTGGTCGACCTTGTGCTCACTGCAGATAGTAAATGTCAGCAATGTGTCCGCTTGATTTGCCTGGACGGTGCAGTTTGAGAATGGACAAGTCAAGGTCAGAAGAGGAGCGCAGACAAGAGGGGGACTGACTATTGGGACGAGATCAAGACTCGCTGGCGAGGTTCTCTGGGCCGCTTACCAACACCTATCGATGTACAGGAGCGCTCAGCGGTCCGACAGTTGGAGCATGGCAGTTCTTTATCGCAGCGAATCTGCAAAAGTGGTACGGCCGAGGTTATTCACTGTGTTCACGTTGCCATTCCGCGCCATGCAAGAGGCAGCGTCATCGGTAGCCGGGACATTTGCTTACCTTGCGCGTACGGCATTGATCACACTGGAAAAATAAATGAAAGGGCTTTAGTTAGCACAGACTCAGAAACTATAGGGAAGTAAAAGACCGCGACAGCTTGTTTCTGTACACCAATTTCTTTTTTGAAGAGCCTAGAACAGATGAGTATTCATGCTATCTTCAAAGTCCTAAATCTGAGTGACAAACCGGACCACACAACCAGAAAAAGAATCAGCTCTCGATGGGATTCATTGAGAGATGACTTACAGCTCTTCGCGCCAAGTCATCGGAGGCCGGTCTTTCACCGCCCTCATGTCCTGGATCAATGCTCTGTTGATCCATGGGATTATTAGACCTTCTACACAGAATCAACTTCTGTCAACGGAAAGGAGAAAGAAAATCAAAAGACTGGCGATGGTGAAAGCGGCAAGGGGGGCGTGAGTGGCACGAGAATGTATCACAGTGCTTTTATTTTCTGCTGGGATTTCGGGGCATCTTGTCGACTGGATGAGCGAGGGCGCCTGGGGATGACTGAAGTCATCATCGGGATCTGGTGGGCCACGGTGGCCGCGGACAGCCGATGATACGAAGGATAGACAAGGTTTCATTGGTGGGCAGCGGGTTTGGGCAGAATGTCAAGGGCATCCCTGCATTGGGGGAGTTTAGTGCGTTTAATCACAGCGGCAAGAAGTTTTGACTCATTAATCATGAAATTATCTCTTGGCTGCTGTAGCCCTTGATACGGCGTCATGGATCGTACACGGTCGCAATCAGCAGCGGAGGTAGGAGGGCAGCCACAAGGTTGTTATTCATTTCAGTTCCCTCAGCTACGTGCCATGGCACTTGTCGCAAACCTCAACTGCCTGTTATTTGCCATCCCAGTTCTAAATGGCAGCAACAACTGCGAATTATTAAAGCGTCTTGACTTCAATTCCAACATCTTTCGCGGCCAGTCTTTTGTCATGCAGGCTTCAACGACAAGCAAGGTGTCTACTAACTCTATCGGACCCAGCAAAAGATGAGGTACGGCCATGACTGGGTAGTCGAAGGCTCTGTTTGTACCGGTGTGCCTGTTGAAAACGGTGATCATTATGTTAACTGTTGCGTTACGGGAACCTGCTGCCTCGGAGTCTTAGGTGTAAACTCCACTGAGTTTGGTGTTGTTAGAGTCGCATTGGGGGCCTCTATCGAGCTGCACAGGATTTTCTCCCATATAGGTTCTAACGGCTATGGCAATTCTATCAAGTTCTCCCTAGCCATTTACGAGAGAGGAGTTGACATTATTACTTGTGGTGTGAGTGGCTTCTTTATGCTGTTCCCGAAGGTGAGGAGTACCCTGGTGGGATCGTCATGCTTGCGCGCTGGAACAGCTGCTTGATGGTCAAGAGACAGACAGCCTGGTCAGCTCTGGGAATCAGGTTTCTGCTCTTCTACGGGCTTTTGGTTGCCAGAGACGGACCCTTCTTTCCCCAGGTAGATCATTCTAATCCGCGCCGTGGGCTTAGCATCTGGATTACGAGACTTCAGTAAAGCTTCTGTCGTTGGCCAAGGGTAAAGGAGAAGTTAGGTTGACTCTGGCCGCTATTATGCGTTTGAAAACGAGGTGGGAAAGGCACTAAATGATGTTAACCCAGGTCTTATCTCTACATGAAGTGCCTGTTTCCTAGAAACAGAGGCGGATTTGGCGTCGCATAGGTAGATGTGGCCACGGCGGCCATGTCTAGAGGGATTGCGGCCTTATAGTTAAGTAGACATATCCTGAAGACGATGCTAGCACTTTACGTAACATTATGGCCACGACGGCAAAACCGGCTGGGTTCAACGACACGATCAAGACCCGTTATGATTTCTTGGATCCAGTTTTTCAGCAGGGCAGTGGTCTTGTAGATGATTACGCCGCAGTCCACACATCAACACTTGTCATACAGCCGGTCTGTCATTTAACGACGCCCATGCCCAGCCTCGCTCTCACTTTGAGATGAAGAAGGTCGGAAAGGCGACCATATCTTATCGTCTGAGTCACCGTGAAGCAAGGAACAGCGCTGCAGCGTCTACAGCAAACCCAGATATAACGTGAGAACCTATCAGATAGTAGTGGGAACATCACAAGAAGATAATACCGAATAATTTCAATTGGTTTTAAACAAGGGTTTGAAACCACTAGTCCAAGCCTCGACCTGGAGATTAACGCCCCAAGTTTGCGTCAAGGCCGTTTTGCCACTCCTGTTGTATCAGCGATATTCCAACCCAGTCTTGACATCCCCCCAAACTGACTTCCAGTAATCGGCCAAGTAATTCCACCTGTGCGCCCATGGACCTGTACCCCCTTTTGGCATTATCTGGTCTACGTTACGCACATATGTGGATGAGATTTGGAAAAAGGGCCGCGACTGCATGCGTTCCGAGTGCTGGAGACGAGGTACAACACTTGAAGCTCCCTCTCGCTTGATTTGACGAAGAATCCGGACAATGGCCTTCCCTGTTATCTCGGCGCCCAAGGTCCAGGACGCGTTAACGTAACCAAGGACGAGCGCTAGGTTTGGCAGGTCTTGAATCATGAAACCTTTCCAGAGGAACTTCTTGGAGCAGTCGACGACGTGGCCATTCACGGACAGACGGATACCGCCAACCGCAAGCAGCTTCAGGCCCGTAGCGGTAATCACGACATCCGGCCGCAACGTCTCTCCCGAATGTAGTTGTATTGCATCCTGTGTGACCTCCTTGATGGTGTCGGTAATCACGCTTGCCTTTCCGGACCTCAGGGCGGCGAAAAAGTCGCCGTCAGGGCAAGCGCAGAAGCGTTGAGTCCAAGGCTCATAACGCGGCGTGAAGTGCGGATCGATGGGGACAGACGGCGGGAGAAGTTTGGCCGTCTCGCCGAGAATCATCGATCGAGCGAACTTAGGAAAGAAGATACAAAAGTAGTAAAACAGATAATCAAACACCATGTGGCGAAAACGGGTGACCCGCCAGGCGAGACTAATCGGAAGGACAGCCTTCTCCAGCTCGGCTACGCTGTCGTGCTGAGGGACCGCGCCGATATAGGATGGGCTTCGTTGAAGCATGGTGACGTGCTTAGCCGCCTCAGTCATTCCCGGCACAATTGTGATGGCAGTGGCACCGCTGCCGACGACGACAACATTCTTATCGGTGTAATCAAAACCCTTCGGCCAGAACTGCGGGTGAATCACGGTACCCTTGAAGTTTTCGATCCCCGGTATATGAGCCTGGAGGGGTTCGTCGTAGTCGTAGTACCCGGTACCTAAAACGAGAAACCGGGCGTGTAAACTATGCATCTGGCCTTCGCTGTCTTGGACATCCACGGCCCAGAGACTGTGCTTGGAGGACCAGTTCGCAGAAACGACTTTGTGTTCGAACTTGATCTTCTTGTCGATGCCGAACTTTGCAGCCGACTCAGCCACGTACGCAGCGATATCTGAACCAGGTGCGAGGATGTTTTCTCTATTCCAGGGGTTCCAGGGGAAGCTGAATGTGAAAATGTCCGAGTCGGACCTCACGCCAGGATACTGGAATAGGTCCCAGGTGCCGCCAATGTTGCTTCTTGCCTCGAAGATGGCATAGGATGTTGGTTGAGGAGCTCCGGTCTGGATATGGAATGCTGTGTTGATACCGGAGATTCCTGCTCCCACAATGACGAGGTCGAAGTCGACTGTAGGAGTGTCGTTTGTGTCGGCAACCATGGTAGTAGTGCTGGTATTAGATTTCGTTCGTTGACTTGACTAGGAAAGGAGAATGATGAAGAACGGTCTCTGCGGCAGACAAAGGACAGTTCGGCAACATTGATCTGACTTTGGATAAATATCCCAATGCCGTCGTGCTGTGATTCTATCTCGGGGTCCGCGGAACTCCATGCAACCGCGTCTTCCCTCCGGCATGGAGGGCCTCGGTACTTCCACCTTGTCCTTCCCCGCAAGGTCTATGCGTGATCATTTGGGCATTGAGATGCGGGGATGAATCTTCGAATAGTGTTGCGTCTGCAGGGTGAAGCCCCCGCGGAGTCCGAAATGCACGAACGCCGAGGCTTTGTCCCGAGGTTGCGGGGGAGAGGATGGGGGCAGACGTCTTGGGACAGTGAACCTTTGGTAAATAGGACGCCCACCGTTGTACTCAGGGCTATTTATCTCTGGTTCTCACCGTCACCTGTGATGTAAAACCTGTCATTCTCGCCAATATCTCAAGATGTCGTCCTTGTGGTCGAAACAGCCTTTCAAACTCGTGTATATTTTCCTCATCGTACCGCCAGCCATCGTGGTATCCTCTATTCATGCCGTACTGTTCAGCCTGTTACGATGTGGTAGGCCGCACTCCAACTGGTCGTTCCGACAGGCAGTTGCCGTGCGGCTCGTCAAATCCCTGATCCGGCACCAGTCTGAGCTCCGCATGCCAACACCGCTTTCCCTCGCTCCCGGATCAGAGGGCGACAGATTCGTCGTCATATCTCCAGCGGCCCCAGCTCGGTTCAGGGGACTAGCAGACGACATTGTCATCCAGCCGAGCAGGGTCGGCGGAACCTGGTCGCCGGCTCCCATACCCGCGCTGCCGAGGGAGCAGCACGACCAACTCGTAGTCCTGCACTTCCATGGTGGAGCGTACGTCATGGGCAACGGCAGGGACAGCGACATGGGATTCCTTGCTAGGACACTACTCCAGAATACGCCGTGCACGCACATCTTCACGCCACAGTACAGGCTATCTAATAACCCGGGGGGCCGCTTTCCCGCCGCGCTCCAAGACGCCATCTCCACCTACTCCTACCTGCTCCATGATCTTGGAATTGCTGCGTCCCAGATCATTGTCAGCGGCGACTCTGCCGGTGGCAACCTTGCGCTAGCCCTGCTACGCTATGTAGCCAGTTTTGGTTCCGAGACCGATCTGCCCGCGCCGCGAGCCGCGCTTCTCTGGTCTCCATGGGTTGACCTCGCCTTCGACCAGGATCCGCGTAACTGCCGTCTGCTCCCCAACTATCCCACGGACTACATTCACGCGAACTTCGCCTGCTGGGGGGTTGAGACGCTCACGGGTGGCGGAGTCGTGTCGGTGACGGATTCATACATCTCTCCTGTAAATAGCCCCTTTCGAAGTGAGACGCCAATTTGGGTGCACACCGGCGGGAAGGAGGTTCTCTATGGCGAAAACCTGCGGCTGGTGGAGCAGTTCCGCCGCGTGGGAAGCACGGTAGAGTTAGCTGTCGAGGAGCTTGCCCCTCACGACATTCTCAGCGTGGGACCTCTGTTGGGGTTTGAAAATGAGGCGGTTTTGGGTGCTAGAAATGCTGGTGAGTTTCTTGGGCGGATTCTAGACTAAAGCGATGAGACCCTTTTGACAAATGGGAACAATCAATGTCTTATTTTGTCTTTTGAATGAATGGAGATGTAATGTATAAAATGAAGGCGCTAGGCCTAATCTGTCTGGAATTCCTATTTTGCTCACACCTCCCTGAAGAGGCGGCTTGCTTGACTACTGAGATTTGGGGTGCTCTCCCCGCACTCCACGGCACCCAGCATTGCTAAAATGCGGGGTGCATGGCGCTAAGACGGACGATTGCCGATTTCAGGAAACGAGAGGCGGGGAAGCGGGGCTAGAAATTTCACCGGTGGGGTGCGAGCAGCCCGGGGACGGAGGCTCACCGTGAGCGCAACGAAAATATCCAGTTACGACACCTCGTTTTGTAATACTCGAATTCGCATTGTCCTCTTATTCACCTACTTCACAATTTCAGACAATGTAAAGGCATCCTCAGTCATCCCCCTCCCCAAGAAGTCATCAACAGCTCTACACCTCCGAATTAGCGACAATGCGGTTCCGTTATGATCAATAAAGGCATAGGACCCATCACAGTTATTGGCCACCACACCGTCTTCGCCCATGCTGTCTCTTCAACTATCTAGGAAAGATGCAGAGCATTATCTCACAGAGGCCAATTGGGCAACCAAGAGACACGCCAAATGCCTCATAATGCTTCACGCCTCAGCATGCTCCTGCAGGGTAATTCTTTGTTGTCAAAAACATGTTGTTGCCTTGAGCCCTACAGTATGACCTTCTCAAGTCGGGCATAGGCCTTGCGCGGCTTCCGGGTAACACCAACGATGGCCTCATAGCCCGACAACTCCGGCGGACAAGTTAAAAGCTTGTAATTCCAAATCATGAGCGTGATGAGGAGGCGCATCTCCACATACGCCAGCCTTTTCCCATAGCAACCACGAGTGCCCAGCCCAAAGGTCAGCACCGGTCCGGAGAGCGCGTCAAATACCTCCTTTCCATTTTCGATTTGGAGCCAGCGCTCTGGCGTGAAAGCAGCCATGGCGGTAGACTCATCCCAAGCCCGGACGCGACCCTCAGCGCTGACCTTTTTTGAACTGGCGCTGCGGAGGTTGTCCTCTATCTTCAAACATGGCTCGAGCATGCTGGGTCCCATTCCGAGCATCCAGAGCTCAGTGCCCTTGGGTATAAGGTGGCCGAGAACCTCCGTGTCCATCGTGGCGACCCTCTGGATGGAGTCAGACGTGCCAGAAAGGCGAACGATTTCCTCGATAACTGCCTCGAGGTAAGGGACCGGGGTGGTCCCCATGACTTCAGCCGCGGTCGGATTTCTCTTCTCAGCAAATGCATCGGGATGGGCGGCCTGGAGGGTGGCGCGGAGTTTGGTTTGGGCATCCTGATTGTCGGCGAGGAACTTGACGCCCCAGACTAGGGTGGTGCTTGTAGTATCATGACCAGCAACGATGACCACAAAAACCTTGACAGCATCGTCAGCATTGAGACTCCATGGATGATCTTCGCCAAGACTTACCTCGTCAATCATGCTCTCCGTGTAGTACTGGGGTTCACGCCCCTCTTTGGCAGCAGTCAACTTCTCCCGGCGGACCATAAGATCAATCGCAGAGCGAGCCCAAGAGTCGTCGTCGCCGCGTGCGTCAAGCTTAGAGACAGCTCTCGCGATCTCTCGCTTGCAAAGCTCTCTCCTAGTTTGCACTGCATCGCGGAGGCTAGATTCGAACGTTTGCCGTCGCCACCACTTGAATTTCGGAAACAAAGTAGAGTGTTGGCCCTCAACGGCATCTGTAATGGTCAGCACGGCCTCAAGCTCGTCGCCAATGTGTGCTTTTGGAAAATGAAGAGGCGAATCCTTGCTGGTTGTGCCAGCTTGGAGGGCCTTGACGCCCTCTTCACCAGCCGCCTCGAGTTCCTTGAGTTGTGGAGCAATCGCTCTGTGCTCGAACGCCTCGCCAAAAGAGAAGCTGTTGACAGCGTCCAGCGCGACGTAAAAGATGTCCTTTTCTACTTCAAATGGTCTCCCGTCGGCGATTCTGGACTTCGCATCCCAAAGACGGAGCATGTCCAAAGCGTTCGAGTGAATTGCTGGTGCCGCCACGTTGTTGAGAAATGCAGGAAGCATAAGATCCTGGAGCAGGCGCCGGTGTCCTTTCCACGCCCTATTAGAAGGGAAGTGGATGTGCCCGAGAGGCGCGGGTCCCGCAAAGATATCAGCCCAGTACGGGGAACGGTCGAACTCCCTCGTCCGCCGGAGGCAGATGTCTTGTGTCTCCTGGAAGTCTGCAATGACGACCCATGGCTTTCCGAAGGGCCGGATGAAGGCTTGGTAGATGGGACTTTTGTGCTTCTTGATCTGCTCCGACAGCCAAAGAGTCACCTCTCCAGTTTCGAGGTAAGACTTCGTCAGCTCCGGACCATCGCCAAAAAGACTTGAAAGTGCCGATTTGTTGTGCGGGATACCTGGGATCGGGCGTGGGAGAAGTGACTGATAGATTGCGTAGAGGGCGATAATGAGTAAACCTGAGAGGGCAGTATACAGACTAGTTGAAGAGTAGGCTTCGAAGACAAAATCGAGAGCTTCAGTTCCATTGAAAGCGATGCCTTCCATACTGGGCGCTGGTATTTCAAGTAACAAGCGTGTAAGAAGTAGTGAGTAGAAGGAAGTTTTGAATAGATCCAGAGTTGTGACAAGGAATCATGTTATATGCTCTGGAGTGGCCACTCTACTCGACC
The DNA here is from genome assembly GCA_020736575.1 of Thelonectria olida. Classification (NCBI taxonomy): domain Eukaryota; kingdom Fungi; phylum Ascomycota; class Sordariomycetes; order Hypocreales; family Nectriaceae; genus Thelonectria; species Thelonectria olida. The sequence goes on from JAGPYM010000088.1 coordinate 12,902, forward strand.
TCAAGACCAGGGTAACCCTTCGGGTCAAGCCTCAACTCTCGGCAGTTCGGCTCGCCAAGGGGGCTCAGATGGCGGCGATCCTTCCTAGACAGCCTTCTTGGGGGATGTTCAATGACGATTCGAGTCGATTGCTGGAAGACTGCGGATCCCGCGGATCCCGCGGGTTTGGGTTTCAGAGTAAACTCGCCAATTATCACCATCTGGATGGACAGCGTCCCGAGGGCCTCGCACCGCAGTGGGTGAGACGCCTCGGCCACCCGGGGCTCCGCGGGTTCGGGCTTCGGAGAGACTTGCCAATTATCCACACCTGGACGGACAACGTGCCGGGCGTCACTGCGTCCGCTCTGTTACTCCACGGCAAGCACACCATCGCGGGCCAACGTGTCCCGTCAGAGCTTGTCGACACCGCGGAGTTGAACATGACGGGGTGTCCGCGGCGACGGCTCGGCTTGTTTACCAGCGAGTCCAAAGAAGAGGATGAAGTAGAAAAAGGGTCGTGGGGTCCCAGATGACCACGGTAAGCAGGTCCTACACTAATCAACCCAAGCCATAATTAACACTTGCGCCCTGCATCCATACTATTCGATTCAAACTCGGCCCTTCTAACAATAACTAAACACCCCAACATGGCATCTGTCACTTTCAAACCCTTCGCTAGCAAGGTCATTGCCGTCACAGGAGCCGGCAGTGGCATTGGACGCGCCACGGCCATCTATCTAGGCCGCCACGGCGCCTCCCTCGCCATCTCAGACTTGAACAAGACCGCTGTTGACAAAGTCGCAGCCGAAATCATTGCCGACCGTCCCGATGCCAAGGTCATCGCCTCAGCCGTTGATGTCAGCAAAGCGGACCAGGTCAAAGCATGGGTCAACCAGACCATCGAGGCTTTCGGACGACTGGACGGTGCCGCCAACATTGCCGGTACCGGTGGTCCACCGAGCCAGCCGGCCCTGGAGAGCCAGTCCGATGCAGTGTGGAAGATGATCATTGACGTCAACCTTTCGGGCGTCATGTATTGTATGCGCGAGGAACTGCGGGTGTTATCTGAGGGCGGTGCTATCGTCAATGCCTCGAGCGTCCTTGGGCTGCGCAGCGCGCCTGACGCCGGTGGGAGCCCGTATGTGGCCAGCAAGCATGGAGTACTCGGGTTGACCAGAACGGCCGCGAGGGAGTATGGCCACAAGAATATCCGCGTTAACTGCGTGAACCCGTAAGTTGAAGCGTTCCAATCTTCTGGAGTACCGACTATGGCTGATACTGATACAGAGGTGCCATTGACACGCCCATGATGCAGCCGCAGGAGGGTACAGAGAACCCCATGAACGACATCCACCCCCCTATTGCCAGAATGGGAACCCCGGAAGAGGTCGCCCAACTCGTTGGATTTCTTTTGGGCGAGGAGTCTCGGTACATCTCGGGAACCTCAGTGGTGATTGATGGTGGGCTGATTTGCTAGACTCGAACCTTGCTGGGGCGAGTACGATGTGGAATACGCAAATTAGCTTCGGCGACTGCTTTGCTGCCGAGTTGCGTACAATTACAATTACAATGTATTAACGCCTGGCGGCGGAACCGAAAGGGCACTGCGTGCTGGTATACATACACGTTTCTCAAAAGTGTCCTGTTCTCCTTAAGCTCATACTGTGCCCATCCTTGCTTTTGCCTTCTCATCTGTTCTCTCTGTCTCTGCGGATTCCCGTGGCTTAACTATAGAACTAACAGCATTTGTCTTCTCTTCTAATAACATTTAAGCGCTAAAACACTTTCGCTTTAGTTTGTAATCTTTAAGACTCTTATTAACTAGCCTACTATTAGGAGATATAAAATTAATACTACCTAGTTTTATACTATATTGCTCTATTTAGAATTTTACTTATAGCTTAAAGCTTAAATAAAAAAATAAAAATAAAAGTATATATAATTTTTAAATAGTAATTATATAAGTTTTTTTTTAAACTTTTTTATATATTTTTATAAATAAACTAATTTAAATTTTTTTTAAAAAAATACTTTTATATATTTTACAAATTCTTTTATTTTTTTAATAGTTTTATATATATTAACTTTCTTATAATAAACTAAGTGTTAAAGTTTTCCTTTTTTAAAAATTTCTTTAAAATAGGGCCGCAATAAAAAGTGCTAGAATTTCTATATTCCTATAATAGATACAAACAAGGGGGCTATGGTCGGGCCCCATTGGTTTATTAAGAGCCCGATAGTAGGAATCTAGTGTTCCCCTAAAACCATTTAGTTACTTTATTTATACACAAGGTCTTATATATAGACTAATTGTAAAACGATATCTTTTTCCTATTTCCCATTTCCCATTCTATCTTGGATGGTTTCTGTCTTCTATGTCGATTATACTCTAAGAAATATTACAAGCCTTCTCCACATCCGAATGTGGGATATGCATGGCTCTCGAAGTTTACTTCATTCCAGGCAACAAACACCAAACTCTCGCGCATCGCACACTAGGCTTATTGGTTGATATTACGCTATTACACACCCATGTATTGCTTTAGTCCTTCTTGGCCTTCTTGTTCTTGGGAACCCTCGACAGCCAGTAGATAGCCAGTGCCATGGCGACGTTGAAGATGCAGTACGCCCACATGAAGCCAAAATCTCTCCACCTGTTGCTGAACTTGACATGGATACCATCCAAGAAGGTATTGGTCTCGTTCATGGCACAGTATTGACAGGTACTGCCGCCGGAATTGGCAAGGTACCCTCCGACCTCGGATATGTACTCAGACATGTACTCTCCACAGGTTGTACCATTCGGGGCCTCGAAAGGAATGAATTCGTTGGGCCCGCAGTGCATCGGGGCGTTGGCCAGCGTCGTCCCGAGGAGACCCTCAATGACATAGGTGAAAGGGTTGACACGGTACATGAAGATCCAGAATCCGGGAAGAGTGTCTGGGCCTGCAAGGACACTATCAAAGAAGGTCAGTCACGGATCCTCACTAAGCGCTATATACAAGGCAACATACCCGCAGAATGTAAACATCATGACCATGAATAGATTCACGATTCCTCCTGCCACGTCCGCACTTCCAATGCCGGCAATGATCATGTGCGCGAACGTGCTGGCAAAGAGGAAGAAGACCCAGATATGCATAAAGGTTGTGAATCCTCGCGAATCAACTGAGTTTGTATGCTCTGCATTCTTATAAAGACCAATTGGGAAATACCAGCAGATAAAGCATAGCACACCCATGAGCTGTTTATAGTTAGCATGGCGTGTGGTAATAATAGATTTTATCACTTACCGAGTTCCAGGCCAGTTCCACAGCAATATTTGCAACCATGAAAGCCTTCCAGGAGTATGCCTTGGAGGGACGTTCTCGAGCTTCATACATAGTACGTTGCGAAACAAAAACAGGCATGATTTGGTTAACAATCTGCGGGAAGATGCTGAGGAAGAGGAAGACGCCAAACAACTGGTTCTGAAGCCCACGTTGAGTGTTGACGCCATTCAAGAAAGAGAGACCGATAAAGAGCGCCTAGCAAGTTAGTATATCTCGTCGCGCACTATGAGACAGTGGGCAGCAACTTACCGCGCCAACCGCCAGCATCATCTTCGAGTAGATGTACCCCGGGCTGCGCCAGTACTGCTGGAAGACTCGCTTGGTAACCTCCATGTACTGACGAATTGCGGGAGAGGCAAACTCATCATAGATCGAAGAGTCTTCTCCCGACTGATTTTGGTTCGGGGATTCCCCGGCAGTGACCAAGCGGTTGAGCTCTTCCTGAACTTCCTGATACTCCTGGCTCTTGCTCCAAACTTCCGGCCAGTCAAATTTTGTCTGAGAGCCAGGTGCAGCGCCAATAATTCCAAGCATGTACTCAGCCGGGTTCGCTCCTGCAGGAAGCTTGGGAGCACCATTGCGGGTGAAGTAGTCGACAAGAACCTTCGAGTTGTTGCCGATATCACCAAAGTAGACCGTCTTGCCCTTGCTCAGGAGCAGAAGCCGGTCGAACCTTTGGAAGAGCATAGCAGAGGGCTGGTGGATGGTGCAGAGAATAGCCTGGCCATTTTGTGTGAGCTTCTCCAGCAGATCACAGATAGACCACGACGTCTGGCTGTCCAGACCGGACGTAGGCTCGTCGAGGAAGAGAAGAAGCTGAGGGCGGGCGGCGAGTTCCACGCCAATTGTCAAGCGCTTACGCTGCTCAACATTGAGACCTTCTCCGGGGACACCGATAATCGCATCTGCATACTCCTCCATATTAAGAAGGTTAATAACTGTATCCACATAGTCAATCTTCTGCTGCTGAGTATATCGCGCGGGTTGTCGAAGAAGGGCGCTAAATGTAAGGGCCTCTCGCACGGTTGAGGTATGGAGGTGGAGGTCTTGCTGCTGAACATATCCAGTCTTGCGTTGAAACGACTCATCCCGAAGCTTGCCATCGACGAGCATGTCACCACTCACAACACCCATGGTCACACGACTCGCAAGCACATCGAGAAGTGTAGTCTTGCCGGCTCCGGACGATCCCTGTATTGTACAATTAGCCAACACGGTCCACCCCTGAAGCAGGTTTGTTTACTCACCATAAGCGCTGTTAGAGTGCCAGGCTTCACCCAACCGTCAACATGGTCCAGGATCCTGCGAGGTTCTCCCTTGATCGTGACGTCGTAACAAACGTTCTTCCAGTGGAAGATGGAAGTCTGCTTATCAACCTGTGAATCCGAAGTGTTGCCATCGGTAGCGTCACCTGCAACTGCAGTCACAGCGCCACTTTCGACGTCCTTTACGCCCTTATGCTGACGCTTGTTCATGGACTTGCGGCTGAACACCAGCACCTCTCCCTTAGACCGTTCAGATGTGACGTACTCGGTGGCGAGCAGGTGCAGGAGCATGTATCCAATCATGAAAGCTACCAAGATACCGAAGTTGCGCCATTTGTGAGAGTTATCGTATTGGAAGGCGGTAGCGAGATACGTGGCACCATCGACACGATCTCGGCCGGGAACTGAGCCAAGCGCTGAACAGGCTCTTCCAGTCGCTGATACGTTGTCATACCCAGGACCAGAAGGCACAAAGGTCGAACAGGCGAAGTCTCTTCCGACGAACTCGTTAAGCAGGACGCTTTCCAGGCTGTAGTAGATGGGGTTGCCCCATCGACACCAGCCGATCCAGTCCTTCATGTACTGAGGTGGAATCGCGTAACCAGTATACAGGACTAGAGCCAGTAGGATAATCGATGCCGGGGCCAGAGCTTGTGCGTTCGATTTGGTTGTGGAACCAATCAACCGGAAAAGCATTGACATGACGAGAGTCGTGGTGAAGGATATAAGCAAGAAGAAGAAGAAAGGCCCAGCTTCCCGCCGAAGGTTTGACATAAAATAGAGGGTTGTGTTGATGATGATGGCATTGAGTATCTTGTATGGCAAATCCACGATTATCGATGCGAGGGCCTCGGCGCTGGGGTGGTAGAGGGCATACCTTGCATGCTTCTCTACAATGCTGCGTTTTGCGTATAGAGTTATAATTTCCAAGATGCTGCCAAAAGCGTTCATAAGAATAATAAAAAACATCAAGATGGCGCGCTTGTTGAAGGTGCTTGTGGTCTGGGAAAGGTTATAGAAGATGCTGCTAACAACGAGCGCTTCAATAAAGTTGGTCACCAGCATGGTGATGGTCATACTGGGGTCGGTCTTGAGCATAGTGTAGCTCCTCCACATTGTCAGCCGCATCTGCTCCAGGTAAGACAAGGTGAATGGAGACTTTGGGCGTTGCGAATCCGCCTGGTCCATCTGCCGAGTCTCCAGGAACTTGTCATAGTGTTCTCCGTGGAAGGGGTGGTTTGCAGCATAATCCTCGATCTCCTCCATTAGGCGGGCGCGGTGCTTGCTCTGCTTCCATGCCTGCGCAAACTCTTCCGGCGATCGTGAGGTTCTGTTTTCCCAGCCTGGGCGGATTACACGCTCCTGTTGGCTCGTCATGGATGTCAGGAAGTCGGCAGTGGTCTGCTGCTCGGCGCAAACAAATCCGAGATTTTCAAAGTATGCCTTCGCTTCGTTGGCTTTTCCGAAGAAGATCTGTCGACCCTGGTATAGGACTATAACCTTGTCGAAGAGCTTGGAGTGTGTTAGCCTCGCGTCGGATCCAGAAATTATTAGCATGACTTACATCATAGGCGCCCTGAGGAGCCTGATAGATGGCAACGCAGGAAGTGCAGCTCATTACGTCGGCCTGGGTCCTCAGTGTCCGGCAGAACTCGACGGCGTTTGCGCTGTCGAGACCTCGCGTGCTGTTATCCCAGCACTGCAGTGGCGAATAGCTCAGAGATGCCTCCGCAATAGTAACGCGCTTCCGCTCGCCACCGCTTACACCTCGAACAAAGTCGTCACCTACGCGGGTGTTCTTGGTGTGGGAAATGCCAAACATAGCCATAGCTACATCGCGCAGATGCTCCACATACTCCGCCCGACTGATACCCTGGGGAATATTCTTAGGGCACCGGGCGCAGGCAGCGAAATACAGAGTATCTCCGACAGTTAGCTGCGGGAAGTGGTGGTCAACCTCAGCGGTATAGATGGCTTCGCCTCTGAAAGCACTCCTCATCTGTTTCGGGTGGATACCCTGATAGTTAATCATGGAGTTGCCTTCGATGTGAAAGCCGTGCGTGTCGCCAGCAATAGTCTTGAGAAATGTCGAGCATCCAGAGCCGGGAGGTCCAAGCACACAAAGCATCTCGCCGCTATGGACGACGCCCTCCAGTCCGTGCAGGATATCGACTCTCTGCTGCTGCTGGCCCAACACCTTCTTGACCAGCGTGCCGGCCTTAAGGAAGGCATTTCCCACGCTCTTCTGGAAATCAGTAGCGGTGCCATACCCAAACACATTGAGCTCTTTGAAAGCAACTCCGGTGGTTTTGGGCGGGGTGCCCTCCAGGGTGTCCTTTCTAATATCGTAGAAGGCCCTTGCCCACCTCTTTGCATCGAATTCGGGGCTGTTCGGGTTCAGAGGCCCGTCTCCGGGGACAGGGAAGAGCGATCCTGGTGCTCCCAAGGATTTCGTGGTGAGCCGTCGTGCCAGTTGAAGTACATCGGCGTTTATGCGCTCTTCCTCCTGTTCTTGCTGGGTGGCTGCCCATTCCTGATTGGCGGCAGTGACTGCTGTGTCCATCGACCCAGAACGTGACGGCGACGGCTTGTCCGACTTGGGAGCAGGTTGTTCAGATAGCTCGCTCATCGTTACGGGAAAGTCTGAGGCGGTAGTAATTGGACTGGTGAGCGATGATAATATCGCGGTATTAAAAAAGTTAAAGATTAGAAAAACAAGACCAGTGAATGCTAATAGCTGAGATCTATGGATGGGCCGGATTCAATTGCGTGTTGATTCGATTCAATGCTGTAAGGTTGCAGTAGCCAAATGTACGGATGAATACTTTCACCCCTTTGTATTAATACCTCGCTTCGGCCTGCAGAATTTTGAGTCACACTCAAATGAAGCTACGTAAGGGGTCGTAAGCCACCCTGTTGGCCTCCGGACTGTGAGCCCCGTATCACCGGGGCCGAAGGTCTCCCGGACGTCCGGGAGTTCCAGAGACCGAACGGCCAGCCAACATGGCTCCGCCTCACAGTCATCTGCCAAGCACTGAAGGGCTTCGGGGACCTTGCTAAGTCTGGCTAGACCATTCATGGCGAAGGAATCAGGGGTATGGAGGAAGTCCCAGACCTTTAGAGCTTAGCTGCGTCATAGCCTCCAACGTGCTGAGCTGAATTCAGGTTGCGGAAATCCGCGGTTACCGTTTGGTTCACATATCTCGTCTCAAGAGTCTGACGTCAACCTCGGTTCCAATTTGCAACAATCCTCGGAGTTTTCCCTGTCAATGACGGAGACTGTTTCGACAAGCCGAGACGCGTATGCGAGAACCACCATAATCAACTCTTTGGGATCAACTCGTCTAGTGCGAGGCTCAAGCAACCGGGCTCGTTTGATTATGTTAAGGCAGATTCGGAAACTTGAGAGCAATAGGAAGAACTCGTTGGGTAACTTGGAAAGCACACGACTAGCTATGGGGGGCGATACCGACTATACCCCCTCGACTGATACAAGGACAAAACAAAGCAGGCGGGGTTCTACCGGACGAAAAACGACTTGTTCTACTGAAAACCCCTGTGGTGTGCAAATTTTGCGTGTAACAGGTGTAGGGAGGACTATGTAACGACGAGCTAATTGCTGGTGCTGTCAAACTAACCACTGTGCCATTGAACAGAATAATAGATCTTCTCCCCTCTTGGCATTTTTGGAGTTGTCTGAGTTTAGCATCTAACAGGTGCACGCCTCGCTCTACCTCGGCCTTCCACTAACCATATATATCAAGCGTCGGCGGCCGAGGTGTCGACCCCCGAATCTAGGCGGGGGCCGGCCTTCCTCAGGTTGGAACAGAGCTGGTCATTCGGAGTCCGCGGGTCCCATCCTTGACAATAGCCTGCAGCCGTCAGCGTCGTCACGCTTCCAGCTATTTTCTCCTGAGATACCCAGGTGCCGACATCACACGGCCAGGTTCTCCTGTTATCCCGAGGCGTAGAAATTCAAGACATGTCGTACTCCCAAGCTAGCTTCCAGTCAAGGTCTTCCGCTCTGCGATACTACGTCTTGTTGCCTACCTTGGCCGCAAGTCAACCTTACGAAGCGATAGGAATAGTTGGTCTATGTGTAAGAGAGGGCCAAAACCCCGACCAAGGCCCGCTGTTTTGCTTTGTATCGACTCGGTGGTGAGAAAAGGGACGTACCGCCGTAGGACAAGAAGACTCAGTGACTGGGGGCAGAGTTTGTCCCGGAAACAGAGTCTGCTGGCCAAAGTCAATTGCCATCACAGAATGTGCCATTGCCGAAACGGCCCAGCTGCAATAGGATAGCTCGTTGCCGGTTAACTTCACCATGCTGATGTCAAGGCTGTGTCGGCCTGGGTGCTGTCTTAATCCCGAGTAATGGCTTACCGATAAACTCGTAGTGAGTAGGGAACTCTTCTCATTAAGCAAGAGCTTTACAGTGGCAGGTATATATCTCCTGCTGGTTACACTTCGCTTATGGTCTTCAAGTATCACCAGCCACGGCATTCATCAGGCCTCCGTGGCGTGGGATATGCACGTTGCCAAGAGTGCTTGCCGCGAGACTCCACCGACTTGAGCAGCCCCGAGTTGAGATTTTCTCAGGCTTCCGAAGCCACGATCCGCATGCTGTCCGGCATCGATCAGCTGCAGTAATGTATCCCCACTCGGTGCTGAAGGTGGCCATCGCGCTTAGATCTGCCCAAGCCAACGGCGTCCTCGGTCCCCGAGGCGTCCGATCTTCGATACCGCGTTCACATCGGTCAGCCAGAGCATCGAGTCTATCTCGGCATTGGACCCACGAGATCACGTTGGAGTGTTACTCCTCAGCTTGGTCAGGCGAATTGGAGCCATCTCCTCGGACACACGCTCATTTTCTTGCATGTGCGTGTGTGTGAACGGTTTCGGAATGACACATGGCTATGCTTGTAAACACATCTCTTACTGTGTGCGGTATGTTGACTTGTCGCCAGATGGAGCCACGCAACGTAGCTTGAGTGAGGTGAGTAGTTGGTGCCGCGGCCTTCGAGTTCATTTAGTCTCGTTAGACCAAATTTCCGTAGCCTAAAGGAAAAGCAGGACTACGGCTAGGGACATCGGGTCCTGACCTCTTACTTGAGCTGCAAAAAACTTGCCCATCCTTCTCCACAGCCTGCCCGCATGGGTTTGGTTATGTTGCGCCTGCAAAGTCGCGTGATGCAAGCTGGAAGCCACTCGAAACCATTCTATTTTCCACTAAAGACCTCCCCTCATCCAAAGCAATATGCCTCATTGGCCCCAACCACTTTCGACAGACCATCCAGCCCGAAGATGTCGTCGGGCGAATTCCATAGTTCCTTCAGCAGCTCGATCCCCCGTGTGACAATCCCCATGGGAGGGCTAAATTCTTCGAGATTAGCCAAAAGCCGTTGCCGTTGCTCTGAGCTCCTCGCATACGATCCTACAACAATGGTCGGCCACCAGGTGGTGTTTTCCCAAGTCGTGCTTTTGATTCGATCCAGAATGTCGAGCGTCTCGTCAACTATCGGCTGTGTTGCCACAACAAGACGGCTCTGGTCTTCCTGGTGGCGTAAATACGCCGAATAAAGGAAAACGAGGAGCGAATTCTGGATGGCGAAAGCCGAGGCGACCATGGGTGATTCATCTGACTTACGACCCCTCTCCGTCTTCTCCCGGCCAGCCCGTTCCTCCGGCGCCTCGTAACCACCCAGACCATTAAGCCAGGTGTCAGTATACTTGTACTGTGTCTCACATGGGTCCTGAGGTGGCTGCCAGAACGAGATATCATGTAGGAGCCTCTTGAATTCCACTGCGCACCCGAGATCCCGGCCCGTCGAGATTTCCAAGTCCCGGGTTGAGTAGAACTTGTGGAGGGTCGGAATCATCTCATAGAGCTCCGCAGCGCATCCAAAATATGCCCCAAACGTCTCATAGCTCTTGAGGAGCGTGAAGCGTCCCTCGTAGATTAGCCTGACCAAGTCGATCGAGTCGTTGCCGCTCTTGTCGCCGGGTCGTGGGAATCGTAGCACTGACAAGAATTGCAGGTACGCTGTGTATTCAAGCAAGTGGGCAACCAGCTCCATACGGCTGTTTTTATGCTCTGACTCGAGGGCTCTGGCCACAGGGTATATTGCGCGAAGATGAAGCTGGAGGGTTCCTTTGAAGTTTCCGCTGAGGCACTAGTTAGAGAAGTTTCCCACATTAGCCACAGCGGGTTCCAAGGACTTCAAGATGGCAGTGTTTCCGTTATCAGGGTATATGAAATCATGTTTCACGCAAGATATATCAATCGAGCGAGGCAAGCAGAGAGAAACAGAGGGACGGGAAAACTGCAAGGCTCGAATAGCAAGAGAAGTAAGTTGGAGCTCACCTCGTGCTCCGCGAGCAGGCAAGTTACCAACATCAAGCGGAGAGTATCATCGCCCATTGTCGAGCTACCACCAACCCAGTTCTTCAATGCCAGTTGCAGCCCGGTAGTAGAGTGAAGGACGTATCTGGTGGTGGCCTCTTCGATTGCTTGGTTGCCGTGCATGCTAGCCGCCAAATGAACACTCCCCACCGCTAGCACTGCGTTCATGACCAGTTCGTCCGACTCTGCGAGCTGCACAACGGTGCTCTTCCAGACATTTGTTGCGCCTGGCTTTTGGGACATCATCCTGTCAGATGTGTGTTCCACATAGTACCTCAAAACGTGCTGGGACGTCGAGTTCAGAGCTGCCCAGGTGCTACAACGTGTGGTAAGGAAAGGCGAGTTTGGAACATCTGGATGTTTCTTGCGACTGGCTTGCTTAGTGGAACGCCTAAGGGGCGACGTATTGGGCAATGTCTCCAAGTTTGTTGATGTTTTTGCGGCTTTCGGAAGTGTGCAAGGCGGAGTTATCTCGACCACGTCGTCCCATGGCCCTAAGATGAAGTCGGACAAGGACCAAGGGGGCGATGACGCCGACGAGGAGGTTGATGTAAACTCCAAATATGCTATTGGCGGTGGCAGACTCTGGGGGGTCGTTGACGCGTCCGACTTGCGCCTCTTGTTGATTCCACTCGACACCTCTGACAGACATTTGATGGCGTCTCGCGCAGGCGTATCGCCCCCAATGCCCATATTAAGGCGCCATGCAAACTCATCAGACTGCGGCCACGAGCAGGGCAGTCCAAGCTTCTTGCAGCTGGTGCAAATGGGCTTCTCCTCGGTGCACTTCTTCCTCCTCAGGCGACAGCAGAGGCAACCCGTCTTGAATCGCGCGAGCCTGGGATGGGCCGCCTTTGTGAGGGTCAGGGGAGGCATGGCGCAAGATTGGGGGTTCATTGATGCGTCGGCGCAGTTCCCGGACTGGGGCAAATCACCAGTCTGCTGAGAAAAGCATGCCATGCTGCTGGTCATCGATGTCTTTGTTGGTGATACATACAACGGGTCACGGCTCCTGGTCAATCCATTGCAGGTCACGTCGCAGTTCCCCCGCATTTCGGACCCGGGGCCCGCGGATTTTGACCCTCTAGCCGTGCCTTGTTTAGAAACATCAACCGATGCCGAGGCGGAGATTCGAGTTTGGGGATACCTCAGCCCGGACCTCCTTGATCTGGACTTCAGGACCTCAAGGTTGCGTCACAGTGGAGAAGTACATACTCGAGGCCGTGCGTCGGTTTGTGCTCTGTACCTTGAGAGACGAGACCCCGATCGCTGGTGCTGGTGTTTCTCGACTTGTCCGGCTCATACTAACATCTGGGCGCTTAGATAAGAGATTGGAATCAAGCGGGCAGCTCTGGACCGCATCGATGTCCTTGTCTGCGGGAGCCATCCTCGTCAAGCTCCAGGATCATGCTGGATACCAGGTAAAGCTGCTCCACTGCCGAGATCAGGACTCTAGTCCCATTATTCACGTCTTGGCGACGTATAATTAGTGCTTGAGTGTATTGCCTTTGCCATGATGGCCGTTGAAGGTTCCCCAACTTCATGCTTGACACGAGGTTATCTCAGCCAACGTGCGTCAGATTCATCGCACCTCCTGTGCTGCCCTTCTCACAGCATTGCTGCCCGCTTTAGGTAGCATTAGTAGCTTCTATGACAGCACACGCTCCATCCAGAGTCTTATAGGCATCTCGGGTAATGCTTCACACGGCCAGGAGTCTTTGCCCTGGGCGGCTGCGATGAGAGCTACCATTACTTGACTTCTACAAGAACTCAAAGGGCCAGCTAACGCCACCTTCCAGTGTGAACTGCTATCGTCCATTCAGCCTGACGAGACCCTTTTCCCCGGTACAGCTGCCTGCGAAGGCGCGAAAGCTAAATATTGAGATCGCTCCCAAAGAGACTCCAATCCTGGCTGCATCTTTCAACCACGCTCACCCGAAGATATATCCCTCTCCCTCATCATCTTCCAACACACCAAATGCCCCTTTGCCATTAAGAGCGGCGGCCACGGTCAATGCTACGGTGAATCCTCGATCGATAGAGGCGTGACTATCGATCTAGCCCGCATCGCCCACCTTGAGCTCGACGAGAAGTTCCAAAGCCTAAGCGTCGGGCCAGGTAATCGGTGGGTGGATGTGTACACTGCTCTCGAGCGCTTGGCCTGACCGTCATCGGAGGTCGTTCTGCTTACGTGGGAGTCGGGGGGTTTCCGCAGAGCGGTAAGTTACACAAGTTCCATTTTGCAGCCAGCGGCACCGGCTAAGCTGAGCCATATAGGTGGCATTTCCTTTCATTCCAATATGTATGGATGGGCTCTCGATAATACCAAGGAGTTTCAAGTCGTTTTGGGCAACGGTACTATTACTCGGACAAGCCATAGGGCAAATCCGACACTGTATAAGGCGCTCAGAGGTGGTGGTGCCAACTTTGTCGTCGTCACCTCGTTCGTTCTTGACACCTACCGATACACTGGAGGCTGGGGAGGGATATGGGCCACTACGATCGACCATGAGGATGGCGTCATTGATGTGCTTTGATGCTCTCACAGACAGGTTTGTGGAATTGGGTGCAGAGTAAGTAGAGACATCAATTTCCTTTGCTGCATTACTGAGTAAAGGCAGCCAAATCGTGGATGTTTGGCAGAACGGGTGTAGAACGGGATTCTATAGGGGGGGTCCTGTGACAATGAGTGCACTATCAGGAGTTGATATCGCCCTGTGGGATCTCAAGGGTAAGGTTTGCGTTTCGGCCTTGGCTCAGTACGGTAATACTAACTGTACGCTAGCTGGCAAAATGAATGTACCGATTTTTGAGCTACTGGGAGGCAAGGTCCGAACCAAGCTGAGGGTTTATGCCTCGATCGGAGGTGACCGCCCGAGCGAGGTTGAAGAACATGCGTGAGCATCCAAACCCTCAACTGTGAAGCAAGATGGAACTGAATAATGTTGGCTTCTAGGAAATCACCCATCAGGTAAGGTTTCACTGCAGTCAAAATGAAGGTAACTGAAGATTTAGGGTGGTTGGACTCACCGGGCGCTCCAAACTCGTCCGTCGAGCGACCCAAGAAAGCTAGGCTTACTGATCTCGATGTTGCCATGGATTTCCATGGGCGGGTTCACAAAGGCATGGCAAAGCAACTTCCACACAAGCTTGAGCCATTTGAGCCCTTATTTACCGAGGAGCCACTATTGCCCGAGAATGTAGAGGGCGTCCAAGCCTTATTAAAGCCAACAACTATTCCCATTGCCCTTAGAGAAAGGCTGCATAGTCATTGGGACTTCAAGCGGTACTTTAAATTGGCTGCTATTGATATTGTACAGCCGGGGTGTTTAGAGGGTCTGGAGAGGAGCTTCGATAATGGTAGGTAGATATCTTCACCTTGTCTTAATTCGACGACTGCGAAACAAGATGGCTTTTCGCGGGGGCGGTGCATTAATTCACGGAATACATGAGCCAACAGGGCTATATATCGTGCTGTTTGCCTAAGAGCGGTGTCAACTATGCTTTATATATCAACTGCAGTCTTTGGGGGCCGAACTAGATCGCAAATGTAGTCCATCCACTGTCGTCTAAAAGGTTATTCGCTGTGCTTATCCGGAACATGATATGAGTGCGAGCTCCTCGAGAAAACGTCTAGACAAAGCCTTATATTGTACGTCTAACTAGGAGGGTATCATTCAGCAGTGTGAGTCCCACATATAGGGATAACTTCTAAAGGGCTTTAGATATTTAGATACATCTCCATTCGTCGGACAGTGTTAGTGAGGTCCAGTAAAGAGGAAATCAATTGATGAGAAACACTATTATCCATTGCTGGAAGTGAGCCCGGCAACTCTCGTCTCGGCAGATGGTATAGATTTGTCTATGAGGATTATTAGGATCGAAACAAACAATCCGTCCCTAGCCAATTCACGATAACTCCATGGTGTTAGTATATGATTCTTGAAATGTGATAATGCCCTGCTGAATAGAACCCTGGACATGGAGCCTGACCGTTTAGTGCTGCGGGTTGAGACCCGCACGGTGGTTTCCGTTCGTTAAGGATGGTATTCTGTCGCCTGTTAGTCCAGACGCATGCATTTCATATCTTAATATTAATACCTATTCTCCGCAACACTTCTAACCCGCTTCCTTTCAAGATACTATATTATTATTGGGGCTCCACTTCTATTCTTGTTCTTGTATATGAGCGCTGTTATTTACCACGCAGCTGTTATGATTGTCATGTCTTCATCTCAGTGAACACCCATAATTAGGCGACGCCTGTACATACCTAACAAGGTCACAGACTTCAAAAAGACCTTCTCTTCGGGTAATGAATACAGGCTTTCATATCCTCAGTTGTCCTCGAAAGGATCCAGCAGGGGGTAAGAATGATTTTCTTCTGCCATGAACCAGCGTGGTTGCGTAACAATAACGGTATGATTTCCGTAATGTCTTGACTAGCCAAGTCCATTCCTGCGATCTATGCGAGTATCCTGAGTCTACCCCACACTCCGCTTCATTCCGGTGTCGCCTTCTCTGGTGTGTTTCAGCCATTTGCTATTGAGTCCGATCCTATCTCTGGTTGCAGCCGCCCCTATTCTTTTCAGGTCTGCTAACTCTGGTAACAATAGCGTTGGAGGTCATTTCATTTATGGCAGCTGGTACAACAGGTCGGAGCTGGGCACACGCGCCGCTGTCTTTTGCTGCTTCGGTCACTTGGGTAGCATGGCCGGAGGGTGGATCCAAGCCGGATTGCTCAAATCCCCCGACGGCCATGGTAGTCTGGCTGCCTGGAGATGGCTGTTCATCATCGTTTCCATCTTGACCAACCCAGTTGTCGTGTTTGGTGAGTCCCTTCGCCGCCTGCACTCTCCTTCACGCTCTCTACCATGGAGAACAGGCTGGCTTGTTATCCCCAATCTTCCCACCCGTAAAAGCGCGTGGTTCCTGACCGACCAGGAGAAGCAGCGGGCTATTGATCGAGGTTGAACAAGCAGACATGGGATCTGACCGTCTTCCGAAGGGTGTTGAGAAGTTGGCAATTTTACCTCCTGCCTCTCATCTTCATGCGTAAGGAACCCCTGCTAAAGAGCATCTTTGCCGAACAGACTGGTGGGCCTACTGTACTCCGTACTAGTATAAGAGGCTGTCCGCTCCATTAAGGGATGAGTTGCTGTTACCACGAGTCAAAGAAACACACACTTATTCTTCACATTTCAAGCATTTTTAAGAACCAATGCTTTCACGTTTGCTGTACTCTGTACCTGGTACATAAGTGTTCCAATATGGTTTAATAAGTTAACCTTTGCGATACTTATGCTAAAGCACCATGACATGATGCTAACGACCCATATTTCTCGGCACCAACTTAATGTCCGGGCCGTAGTCGATTACTCATTTTTCCAAGCCGTCGCTTATTAAACTCGACTCTAAAGCGGCTTCAAAATACTCCCGAGTGTCGTTATTGTCCCTGGCCGCCGGGTACATAAGTAGTTCCAGACCCATCTTCCTTCTCAACAAAAATCATCCTTTACTATCAAAACTTCGAAACCCCTACATCCATCCCCTCACCTAGAAACACTAATACCATGACTGTCATTGCTGTCGCCGGAGGCGCGGGCAAGCTCGGCCGTGCCATCGTTGAGGCCCTTGTTGAACAGGGTCAGTACGAGGTGGTGGTGCTGGCTCGAGACGTGAGCACAATCATGATTCGAAACATCAAGAACAAAAACGTGCTCATCCAGCTCTTCCTAGGCTAAAGATGCCAAAGGTGCCCGAGTTGTGGCTGTGGACTACACTGACGCCAGTGGACTCGCTGCCGCACTTGAGACAAACAAGATTGAGACTGTCATCTCCACTATCAATGCTCTGGGAGACATCTCGGCTGAATTGAGCTTGATTGAAGCTGCTGAGAAGTCGGCCCCTACCAAGCGATATATCCCTAGCATCTGGGGAATCAAGTACAACCCCGAGTAGGTGCTATCCTGCTCGCAAGACTTGACATGCGGACAAGATTTAACCATTTTGCCTAGGATCGCATCATACTTTCCCATTGCCCAGGCCAAGCTTGATGTACTTGCCGCCTTGAAAGCAACCTCGACCCTCGAGTACACGGCCGTTCTCAACGGGTACTTTGTCGATTATTGGGTGGCGCCCAAGGTAAAGTCTTATCAAGACCCCCTGCCCCTTGTCGTTGACGTCCCCAACAACTTTGCTGCCATCCCCGGATCCGGCAACGAGCTTGTGGTCTTCACCCACACCTTTGACGTCGCCCGCTTTGTCGCAGCCCTCGTTGGGGCGCCAAAGTGGGAGGAGGACTCGTACATTATTGGCGATAAGGTCTCGTGGAACCAGTTCGTGCAGTACGCCGAGGAAGCCAAGGGTGTCAAGTTCATCGTCAAGACCGACTCCGTTGAGGAGCTGAAGAAGGGTCAGATCACGGAGCTGCCCTCTCATCCGCACCTGTATCCGTTCTTTCCCAAGGAGATGCTACAGGGCTTGTTTTCGGCTTTTGGGCGCATGTTTGCGGAGGGGGCCTTTGATTTCCAGCCTGAGCACACCCTCAACGAGGCTTTCCCTGAGGTTCAGGCACGAAAGGTCAAGGATCTCCTCTTCGAGGCTTGGAAGGAGTGAGGCTTAAGAGGTCAATGTGATCCATCCAAACTTTGGGGTCAACAGCAGGCTAGAGAGCATGTAGAACGAAATACCAATAGCATCGGGTGCATCGTCACCTACCAAGCAGTTCTGCGAAACAAGACACTGGGTTTCAGCCTCTAAACTTCGAGCCGCACCTGCATTCTCTGCCGCAGCCGTTGCGGACACTGCGTCAGGAGTTGGCCGAGATCGCCTTTAGAGAGGCTTTGCTACCTCGTCAACTTCGACAAGAGGTGAGACTTGGGCCTGAACAATGATGACCCTGTGGCTTCATTTCTGACGACATAAATCTCGCAGGTCCAGGAGCTCGATGACTTCCCAGGCTTCGTGTTTTACGACCCCACTATAAGCGAGAAACAGTGGCGCATCCCCTCGACGGACCTCGTCCAAAGCATCGTCAAACGTGCTGCCGAGTGCGACCAAGACCACGAGGGAGAGTCTTCCTGGAATATGGATGTACAGTCCCTCCTGCTTGACTCTGGTTTCCGACAACGCTCATCTAGCTTTATTGACTTTCGATATTGGTTTGTGCTCCACTCCCATGAGATACTCATTGATACTAACTCTAGCCTGTCATAGCACCGGAGCACAAATCTTGCACGGGTACAAACCACATGGCGTCTCGCCAAAGGCAGTTGGCTTTTGCGACTGCATCAAACCCGACGCCTCCAGCACAGAAGCCCAAGCAATAGAAGCCCTGACACTGTCACGACCAGGCTTCTCCATCAACCACACAGACTGGGGCAACTTCAGCAAGCATCCCATCGCCCTCTCCGTCGAGACTAAGCGGCAGGCCGAGTGGGACAGGGCGTTGTTTCAAATTGGCACTTGGCATTCCTCTCAGTGGAGGGCTTTGCAGCGAGAGTCTGATGCTGCTGTGGTGGGAATTGGCTGTGTGCCTGACTTCGCTCGCCTTGTCTCTGAGGCATTGGTACGATTGTGGCTGATATGAAATCTCCGTCGTGCGGACCAAAGGCCATTAGCGCAATGCTACGCTTTGCTGGCCTTGAGTAGCTTGGAAACGGGGGTAGGAATTGCAAAGCACTCACAAACATGTTGCCTATCAGGAACGATATCGTTGACTTCCCTTCTACATGACAAAACACCTGACATATAACAGAGAAGCGAATACAGACGGGAGAATAACATGAGAAAGTACAGGTCAGAAAATATCGATGGCACAGAACAGCCTTGCCACTACGAAATCAATCCCCCACAGATAACCTAAGTATCTATAACCGTTCAAATCAGCCCAGCAGCAATATTGCTGTATCGAGAGTTAGGGTAGCTAAGAAAGTTATCCACAGTATCCAACAACCCAAGAGACTGATAGCTGGTGCCAATAAGCGATTCCGAGCCCGTTTTGTCCGCCGAGGCCTCCCAGAACATGCTCCCGCCGAGGCCTCGACCTTCTAGATAGGACACCTTCTTGGTGACCATATCAGGTGTATCAAAAGAGATCAGCTCCTTAGAGCTTGAGTCGTAGGTGTAGTAGCCCTGCGCAATGCTTGCGTACGAGAGTGTAGTCCCAGCTTTAGGCAGAGCCTTATAGTCCCAGACCCCATTCTCCCAGCTTCCGGATCCGACTCCGGAAAAGGGCTGCCCAATGCCAGCAGTGTTCTGAAATGACCGACCATAGATGGGCATGCCAAGTACGAGCTTTTGGGCAGGGACCCCCCCAGCAATGTAGGCATCGACAGCATCATTAGTATTGAAAGGAGTCGAGTTGGGGTTGCTGGTATCCCTGTAGAGATTGGCATTGTGGCCAGAATAGGCACTCCAGGAACCGGCATAGTCATATGCCATTAAGTTAATATGATCAACAAGGGCTCCAAGTTGACTTAAATGGAGCTTGCCGTAGTTATCAGGTCCAGCTGGGGCGGCGATTGAGAGCTGGAAGTGGTGACCTGAAGCGTACTGTGCAGCATACGAATCCATTTCGTTGCGGATGGCCTGGAGGAGCAGGATCATATTGGAGGCCTCAGCGTCATTCGCAGGATATTCCCAGTCAACGTCAATCCCATCAAAACCCCAGTCTTTCATGAGAGTGACTGAGGACTTAGCGAATGTATCTCGTGTCGCAGCGGAACTGGCAGCGGCAGGGAAGTTCACAGACCACGTCCAGCCACCGATCGAAAGCATAACCTTGAGCTTGCGGTTGGCCTTCTTGAGAAGGTATAGTTGCTTCACACAACCATATGCATTGACGCCAGGGTCATTCCAAGCTGCGAAAAGAATCATCAATGGAGACTTTCAACATGTTAACATAGGAAGGCATACTTACAATCGCCAGGATAGTGTTTCTCCAGGTCTGCGTAAGAGTCCCCAGTGTATCTGAAAGTCTATCAGCGAGATATTCAGGCTTGCCGTTAGTCAGGACGTTTGTCGGAAACATTACGTACACAGTTCCGTCAGCCTGCACATTCATGAAAGCATACAACACGTGCGAGATCTTTGAGGCTGGGAGATCTTGCGGCTGGTAGTTCCTCCCATAGATGCCCCTACAACCAGTGAGACTCGTGCATGCTTTCGCTCATAGGAGGCAATACGTACCAGTTCACAAAATACACAGAATTAGTATATGTAGTTGCTCTCTTGAGTACGCTAGCCTCGTCAGTCAACTCAACTAGGCTCGCTACGTCTGTAGAGGATTGCATTGTGCCGATAGTTGTAAGAGTCCCACAAGAAAGTTGGATGTTGTGGTTCTTCTATTGAATGGACAGAGTAGAATGGGACAGACAAGATCGTGAAGTCTTCAGTACCAGGGTACAATGAGGAATGACGACGACAAATGGGATAAGAGGGTACGGTTGACTCTTATATACCTGTTGCCACGTTTTTCAGATTTTATAAAGGAGTACCTCATTGTTACAATCGATAGCAAACGTTCGATCGTGGCAGTAATTTTCGGATGAATTAACAAAGACTATCATAGTCATGCCACTCCACCTCCACAGACAATAAAGGTATCACGCCGCCTCATACATGTAGCTCATCTGATTTACAATTCATGGACATGATCAATTTCAAGAGTCCAGACGAAGGCCCGACTCGTTTATCACAAGACATCGCAACGTTACATACCAAGATTCACCATGCGGGAGACTCCTTGAAGGCGAGCAACAAGATCATCTCAAAGTTTGAGAACCTAAACTTTGACGCTAATGGCAGGGTCGCGGCTTCGACTTTCACCTGATACTATAGAGGGCAACAGAGGGAAAGATCGACTAAATAATGGTCACGTCCTATTGTCCTGCAGCCATCGGGCTGTAACGTAGCGCAAGGGACCTGCTGGTCGCTTGACGGAATAGGAAGGTTAGTTATACTATATGGCAGTACAGGGATTAGGAGATTCCTGGTGATCATAGCGACGACAGAAACAGCCCCAGTCGACTAGTCATAAGATGAAGAGTTGGTGTGGAGGGCGGGATGTTGGGCCTGTGGCATACCGTTACATTGCTAGGGAAGGGAATGGTGATGGCCAATAGAAGAAGACAAATAGCCGCCGGGACAACTTACAAGGCACCACACCACGTCTTGCAACCACTCCGGATTCATGGACTTACAGGTATGACCACGATACATAGTCAGTTCCAAGATACGTTTATTCTCATGGCCTCGGTAGTATAAAGGGGCTGATGAACTAAGACGCACAAGATAGGCCTTTTGTCGGCCGGTTCAAGGGAATGATACGCTTGATGAAACATTTGGTAGCAACACTGCACATCCTAGCCGATGATTCGTCACTGTTACGACGTTCAGTCCCTTTCTAAAAACGTGTTTACCAACACCGAAGGTGCAGACAGTCTCATGATGGTAGCATCAGGCGAGGAGCCTTTCTCAGTTACCCACTTGATAGAATGGGAACGCGCTGGGCATCGTGGGAAACTGATAAGGTACGAGCATCCTAAGTGTAAGAACGGGACGTCTCAGCACTTGGACCTGGCTAAGCTGACACGCGAGAGGTACTATGACCGTGGTGTTGTCATGGCGCTGCGTGCGCTGGCATGCCCAACACGTAGTGGTAGGCGGGCTCTCCCCCGTCTCACACCAGCCCCGTTGCCAGGGAAGTGAATGAGCCTGATGAAGAAAGAGCGGCTGGCCACGTTCTCTAATTATAATAGGTTCTAGTGGTGGGTAGACGTTTCGTTTTGCACCGACCCTAGCCAAGTGATTTGTCATTTGCGTAGTAAAGTTATGTCAGGGTTCTTATCGATGGTTGTAAAGACAAAGATATGAAGATGCTCAGATAGTAGTTTGGACCGGTCGGAAGGCATTCATTTAACTGCTGGATGGGTAAGGTAGATATCCTTTAAAACCACCTCCCTAATGATCCACTATCCGCGTCTCTTTGTGTATACTCATCTATATCAAGATCGCAAACCATATATAATTTTGCAACAGAGGTCGGCTTCCAAGCTTGCTGCCGTGATAATCGAGGTCTTGGACCAGTTGACACTCGTAACGGGTTTCCTTTGTGCAAGCCCTACAATTTTCTTTTTAATGTAGCTGATTAGAGGGCCGTAGAGTGTCTGTTTGCCGCCCTTCCTTCTCATCGGTTTAGCTTTACCACACGTCTGATAGCGCGTGTGATAGCTTTGAACGCGTCGAGGAACAGGCAGAGATAACAAGTGAGGCTTTAAGGCTGCTGTTGTGTTTAGTAATTCCCATCACGGGTAACTAAGGTAACTAGTGATACCAGGCGAAAGGTCGATGACTTGGACGTGTACAGGGCAACATGCAACGACCGCGAGAACTGTATGCGACACACCTAAGATGATCACATGGACTGCTCCTGCATCCTGTACGGCCTCGCGAGAGAACGGGACCAGGCCCACCAACGGCTTCCTGACAATCGCGTCGCCCAGAATCGGTGACTTGCACGGCACCTCTGCGGCCCACGAGGTGCTTGAGAAGGGACTAGGGTTAAGGTTACTAAGAGAATTGGATCTCTGGATTTTCGTGATGATGAGTCTCGAAGAGATGACGCTGGTGGCGAGATGTACGAGCTGATATTTCTGAATCCAAGGTACCAGAAACGCATGCCTAACGCCATGACTTCGAAGAGCTACAGGAAGCGTGTTTTAACCATGGCCGAGGAGTGGTTCCCCGAAGAGTAGTTCCCCAAGGTCGGTATGAGAATCACAGGTTGGCCATACTGCGCGGCAGAATGAGGATGGGACACATGATACATCAGTGACTTGGATGTCTTGGCCTTGAGCCCATTGTTTCAATATAAAGGCCCCAACTCCTGGGATCTTAGCGTCCCTAGAAGTTTCACCGTAGCCCATCTCGCCAAGCTCCTGTAGAATATCTTTTATGTGCGGTTGAAGTTCACCCCACGCAATCCGCTTCTCTAGCACGTTTTGGCGCTTGGCCCACTGCCTTCCAACTTCCCAGTTCTTTCTCTTGCTATCTATCTATGTCGGCTCGCTAGATTTCTCATGCTTCGTCTGGGTCACCGAGCTGTCCGTAATACGGTGCTCTCTCGGAAAGTGAGATTGAAACGTCTGTCATTGTGTATTAAGAGTAGAACACAGCCTCCAAAATGCGGAGATTGGCCATGACCTGGTTCTTGTTTTTGACAGGTTCCGCAAATTGTCCAAGAGAGGTCCAGCCGGCGCAGGCAACATAGAATGGAATGGGTTTGCTTCCATGCGCAGAGTCTCCGGTTGAGTGAATGTGTGGCTGCCAGGTCCAAACCGGCACCCGGTGACAACCGGAAGGCGATGCTCCTGCATCCAGTTTAGGTCTGACCCTGGCATGTGTTGAAGTATCGTCTTAGCTCCAGCCCGAGCACCTCAGGCGAGGAATAACTGGATTGGAATTCATGCTCCGGAGTGTATCTTAGGGCTTGGGTTGTGGAAGGTGACGACCCGCGATGCCTTTGCTAGTAGTAGCATACCACCGACATCTCGACAAGTGAAATACGTATTGTTATTACTGAATTCTCCCTTTAAGTAAGAAATAGCAATTTATTTATACACAGTTGCTCTTATATTATTAAAGTAAGCTGTAATACTTAATCTACTTACTTCTAACTTATTATCTTCATAAAAGTTCCTCATTGTTTTCAGCTATAATACAAGCAGGATTATATGTAGCAATCTCAGCCTATATCTCCAGCGCTCTATTCTTATATCTCTTGTTTATGGGAATTTCATCAACGGCATGTCATAGTTGTTGAACTGAAGGGTAGGTAACTCGAAGGTTCACTGTAACACCCACTCACTCAGCCCCGGCAACTGTGTCAGGCTTCTCTTCCGTCATTCCAGCAATCTCGAGGAGGGTACCGTTATTACGCGCGCGCTGGAGCGACCCGTATTCTCCTGTCATAACGAAGACATCGACGTGGGGCAGTATAATGTCATAAGGGATATAATCTGCCACCTGGCAGTTCGAAGGGACCAGCACACCCATTGGCAATGTGACGTTTGGTCTGCCCAGTGCGATGACCACGATGATGTCCGAGCGATCTTTCAGCGTAGTCATGATGGGGACGACCAGCTAGTCTAAGTCCTATTCGATGGTTCCTTGGCAGATAAAGACAACGTTCTTCTTGGTGGCTGTGCTGCTATTTGTGATATGATCCCATCAGAATGGCCTCTCCCACCTGCCCGCCGTCCCTTCAGAGATAGCCGTAGTAGGATAGCTACCAGCAAAACGCAGAGTGTTTGGAGCGTCACTCCTTGGGTACTCCGTGCCGGGTGTGCACATTTGTGAGAAGGGATCTGGTAGAGTGTAGAGCGAATGAAGCAAGAAGTGCGCATCTGGCTCTGCTCTGACGCTCGCGAGTGCTTCCACATATGCCGCTTGGAAATGGGCAAAGAACTACTTCTAGGCTGCATTCGCAAGCTTGTTCCGCTCTCGGCCCTCTGGAGACCTGTCTGGCAGCATGCCACTTCCAAAAGGCGAGTGGTCCACGCTAGTGGGGTAGGATTGGGTTGAGACTGATGGCAATAAAGCCATCGGGGCGAAGACCTGGTGCGCCGAGCATGATGGCCAAGGCGCCAAATTTCAAGCTCTCGGTCATGAGAATGATGGACCTGTAGGGACATCGGGCGCAGAACGTTTTCATAGCTTTCTGGATAGCCTCGTGCTGTGAAGGCAACGATTTGCAAAATATGTCGATCAAGTCGTGGTTGAAAAACGCGGCCCTTCCAGATGTTTTTGACCTGCGGGCCCTTGAGAGAAGATTTTCCAGCTTAGCTCGTGAGCTCCAGATCATCAGTGGTGCTGATGAGCTCGAATTCGCCGTCGTTGAGAATGGGCAGATGAGGTCTGATCTTGGATTAGAAAGCCGGAAATACCTTCTCGGGCATCTCTGCAGCTTGCACATGGCAGGTGATGATGTCTCTCGGACCATCGGAGAATACTCTCGTCCTGGTTGGCTCTCCAAGCCACATGCAAACCTCCGCTCTGGAATATATCTTATCCATCAGCCCTATTTGGCCTTCTTTCTCCTTTGCATCACCCTGATTCATGCACAGAGCATCACCCCAGAAGCGTCGATGCTTGTTTGACTGCCTCAATCTCTTTAAAGCGTTGCAGAGGTTTATGTAACGTCGTGTTCCTTGCGGTCACCCCAGGCCCCCAGAGTCACCCCAGCTAAAGAACAGTGCCTAGGATTCCATTAGAGTCGAAGACACACGGTTGGTGTTTTAAAAACCAGATCACTCACTGTATTACGCATTTTTATGCTAA
The DNA here is from genome assembly GCA_020736575.1 of Thelonectria olida. Classification (NCBI taxonomy): domain Eukaryota; kingdom Fungi; phylum Ascomycota; class Sordariomycetes; order Hypocreales; family Nectriaceae; genus Thelonectria; species Thelonectria olida. The sequence continues at coordinate 38,224 of JAGPYM010000088.1, forward strand.
GTTCCAGCGAACCGTACTTTCCCGAGGGGCGTAATTCGCGATGCAGTAGTCGAGAGAGAGACAGGCCAACGCTGATGGATACAACTTTTGTTCGTCAGCTAAGTCCTGTGGGCCTGAGATAGACTCAAGGTGTCGCATTGCCAGCTACGCCAAAAAGGAATGCGCACTCCGCTGGAACGTCGTGCAAATACTATGGGTATGCTGGTGCTAACACAAGGACCTCTTGCATTACCCCGAGGAAGTCTTGGCAGCTTTGGATTGCCCTTCGAGGTCCTCGGCATTCTTGGTAAGTGGGTAGAAACCAGCTTTGCTCAAGCCCAGCAGCCCGATGTCTTGGAGAGTCCGAGATGCTGGGCCCATGTTCGACTTCCACTCGATTGCATCCACAAGTCGTCGGGCATTCTGCGAGTTCTCGATTGTATGCCGCGCAGAAACCTGCAGAAACACATACCTATCCCCGAAGGCCTCGTCGTCCGGCTCGCGAAATAGCGGGTCCTCGCTTCGTGAAGTTATCTGCGCGTTGGCTGGGTCCGAATAAGACAAAGCCTCCTCCAGGCAGGATCCGTTGCACAAAACAAGCAGTGCGCAGTCTGGTGAGGCGGTCGAGATGGTTGAACCAAGCGACCGGCTCTTCTGGAATATCACCCTCATTGAGCCTCAACGCCCCCAACTGCTGCTGAATGATCGCAAGCAACTTAAAAGGTGAGACCTATGGGACAGTGGATTGATTCGATTGACTGGAGAGATTTCAGCCTCACAAGCTATTGAAACACCATTGACCCCCTATGCGATGCTAATGGCTGAAGATCTGCCCGTATTTCAAGGCGAGCAGCTGAAAAGGACGATAGGAGGCCGGCGCACGAGGCATTTCGTGCTGCCGTTTCCACACCGCAGAGGGCTTGTCGCAGATCAACCCTGGCCAACTACCTAACCCTTCGTCACACGGGAAGTGCAGGTCACTTGGTGAGGCGCCTGTTTCATAGCTGAGGAAATGACATCCGAGATGCTGATTAGTCAATGATAGTGAAATGAATCTATCTCTCCGGCATCTAGTCGATCTATTCGAACTAGCCGAGATTTCTGTAGTTGCATTGGTATGTCTTCCGCCCGACCAACAAGGATCAGCCGACAGCAACTCTCATCGCTGGATACTAAAGATGTATCCACAATGATACGCAACGAGAATGATGCTTCTCAATCAAGCCATCGGCAACGGCGGAGAAGATGGAGGTTTATCATGGAGGACGCGGGGACCATAAATATGGCCGTGTCTCTCACCGAAACGTCTCGCCTTGGGTGCAAGTGCGGCTACGATGGACGCCAAGTGACTGGCCATTTTGGGTTGTCGTTTGTTCCAATTTCCACCGAACCGTGATGCGATGAATATTTGCGCTTAGGAAGTTGAGGACGCTGGTTCTAAGAATGATCGTGTTAAGGCTATGTGCTTCATCAACTTCAGCAACAAGAGTAATCTCTACCAAACCACAGCCATCGCTCTTGAGCATTTTGCCTAGCGCGGTTATGACCGAGCTGCCTTATGCCTGGTGCTTGTAACCTGCCTGCCGTCTACAGCTCATCATTTTCCGTTGACTGTTTATTAGGATCATCCAAGCCTTCAAACAAGTCGACCCCCCACTTCTTCCCGGGATTGTTGAGGCGAATCCTCTTATCCTGCACCGCAACTTGAGCCAGCTCGTCATTTGTAAATCTGATGTCCTGCGATTTGAAGTTCTCATCGATGTATTTCTCATGCGTACTCTTTGGAATCACAACCGTGTCTCTCTGCTGCCCCCAAGCCAGCACCGCCTGAGCGACTGTGGCGTTCTTGCGCGCGGCTATCTTCTTCCAAAAGGGGTCGTCCAGGATGCTGGGGATGTTGGGGTCATACGTAGGGTTCGTGTTGGCGAGCGGGGAGTATGCAATGACCTTGATGCCTTGCTCAATGTGAAAGTCCACAAAAGCCTGCTGCTGAAGGTATGGGTGTGTCTCAAACTCGTGGGCGTACGGGCGGATAGTAGCAACCTCCAGGATCTTTTTAATATCGCGCGGGGCAAAGTTGGAAAGTCCAATGTGACGAGTCAAGTTGGCGGGAACCAGGTCTTCCAGTGCAAGCCAAGTATCGACGATGGAAGTGTCTTTGTCAAGCTCTGTTTCCCCAGGGACAAAAGCGACCGGCCAATGGATCAGGTAAAGATCGAGGTACTCAACTCTGAGATCGGAGATGGACTTTTCGATGGCTTTGCGCACCAGCTCAGGGCGATGGTCGGTGTTCCAGAGCTTGCTAGTCACCCAGATGTCGTTTCGAGAGAGTCCCGAGGCTTTGATGCCCTCTCCAACTTCTCCTTCGTTGCGGTAAATAGCCGCAGCGTCAATGTGACGATATCCGGACCTCAGGGCGTACTTTACTGCATGAGACACCTGCCAATAGCGATCAATAGAGGGTCAAGAATTGACGAACAAGAAAAGCAACAATGAGAACACAAACATACCTCGCCTTTTTTTGCAAGCCAGGTTCCCAAGCCAAAGGGGGGGATCTCCGCCTGATGGTTAGATATAGAGAGTGGCTTTGGACCAATCGCGAGTGAAAGGAATGTGTAAAGAGCCAGGGAGAGACAGGCAAGCCCGGAAACAGCTTTAACAAACCCCATATTTAACTGTTAGAACTGGTAAGAATTTGAGGAGCCAAAATGTCTTAATAGCGCAGAAAGGGCCAAAACCTGACATGAAAGCCTTAAGAGACTTCATGGAGCGTTGTATTTGCCAGGGCACACTCACGTGATATTGCAGCATACAGGGATGCCATGACATCAACGACTAGACTTGTCACACAGAGCAGAATGATTATCACTCCAGTCAAAGAAAGGGAAAAGATCAACCGAAAAGTTCTTTCGTTCAAACCCAGATTGAATATGAGTGCGTACAATTCTCGCCTATCATTTCGCTTGGACATATGCTAACTTACTAACTTACATTCTTCGGACCCCTGAGTGTTTGCCGGCCGTAAACGTCTTGCTCCTAGCCAACCTTGCCACTAACAGACATGACGAGTTCATTGCGGTATTTATTGACCGGATTTGTAAATACATTATCCACCGGTCCGGCGGTCAGTATACCAAATTGTGTTGGCCAACTTGGCCTTGTACTCCCGGACTAAGCATGACACGATGTTTTTTTAACTTTAGATGGCAGTTGTTAAACTTGACAATAGCGTCTCCGGCAAGGCTCTCAATTCTTCCCAGGTACCCTAAGATTAGAATCACAAGCATGTAATTCTTAGCATTGTTAAAATTCCCAGTGTTCTCTTAGTTATAGAGAGCTATAATATTATTAGTGTATTTAGACCCCGATTAGCTCGCGCACTTTGTGAAAGGACTTTACTTTAAAATAGGAATTAAACTTATTATTATAGCTTTTATACCTTTTAAAATATAAGTGTTTTTTCCATTTAAGTGGTATTTCTATTAAGCTTTTAAATAACTTTTAAATAGCTGGTTTTTTAATATATTTAACTTTTAGCACTCTTTTTTAAACTTAAAAAAGGAAAAGTTATTAAAAAATAAAAAGCTAATATTTACTTTTAAGCTATTTTTAAAGTTTTTTTTTTAAATTATATTAAAAAAATATTTAAATTATATATTAAATATATTTAATATATTTATAGCTTTTATTTTACTTTTCTTTTTTATAAATCTTATAAAAAAGCTTATTATAATAAATATAAAACTAAGTTTTACTTATATTAAGTTTTATTATATATTAATATTTAAGTTAGCTTATTTTAATAAATAATATAAAAGTCTTTATTAATTAAATATATTTAATATAATTTATATACTTTTATTTATAATATTTAACTTTTTAATTATTACTATTTTTAATTATAATTTATTTAGTTAATTAGAATTTAATTATATTAAATATATATTATATAATTAGTTTAATTATTTAAATTAAAGTTAAATAAAATTATACTTTTATATTAAAAGTTTAAAATAAAGTTTTTTAAATATAGTTTATTTAATAAGACTCTTTATTTTAAAATTAATTATACATTTTATTAATAAATATATTATTAAAAATATAAAGTTAAAATTTAAATTATATTAACTTTTATTATATATTTAAATCTTTAGCCTTTTTATAAATATTATCTTATTATTTACTATATAAACCTTTTTTTAAATATAGTAAAAATTTAAAATAAGTTAATTTTATATACCCTATTTAACACTTTTCTACTATTTATTACTATTAATTCTTATAATAGAAAATATATTCTATTTCTAGTAGTAATACGCCACGCAGCAAGCGAAACAGGTCGCTTATAATCCGTCACGGCCTGATCCTACCAAATGTTAATAAGGCAGCTAAAGCTCCTTATTAATTGCTACAATTGCAACCAATACCCAACCTTTGCCCTGTGGCGTGGTGGTTAGATGTGTGCTATGACATATCGTCCCACTTTACAGTAAGAGAAGCAGATCGAATGTCTACTAGAAGGCCGTGGCTGAGACTTAGAAGTGGTATTGGCCGTTGGATGTCTTGATCATACCATACCCGCCAGCCACAATAGTCCAACAGCCCGAAGTCGACCAGTATAAAAAGTCTGCATCAGATCACACCGTGGCCATGTGTGACTGACTCTGAGCCATCGCCTTGAAATACAAGATTCCTCAAAGAAACCAACTCCCTACCGCTTTCCAACAATGGGGCTTATGAGTGTCTTCAGGACTAAGAAGGATAAAGCGAAGAATAATGACGTTCGTGACTCTCATTGCATTTGCTATTCGCCAAGAGCTTTCACTGAACTAATTTGGCCGGGCAGGAAGCCTTCCTGGAAGTCGCAAATCAAAGAGGAGAGATTGCGACTTTTAGTACCAGACAAAACTCTCACTTTGGGATTTCTAGAGAACACGAGAGGCAAGTAACATATAGGCCGCATGACAAGAACGGAGGGTATGTATCACCCCAGGTAGTCCACAAACCCACGACATTATCCTCTCCGCTTTATGTCAACGTGTCAGAGGCTCTCGGGCTGACTCACTTTCTTTAGAAGTGAGAGTGATGAGGATGCGGACAATGCGTCCTTGAATATCTCACAGCATCGGAGCAGTCACCGAGGCCAAGCACAATGGGGAGAGCGAAAAACTGACCAGGACACACGGTATGTTCTCTGAGGCGGCCTGCGAGGTCCCTTTCCCATGGCATCTAACAGGCGGGGCAGACATATCCCGAGTCGCCGACGCACCGAGCGAATCACGCAGGAAACCGTGGGTGCGAGATTGACCAAGACAGAGCTGTCCAGCTTCAGTTGAACACAGCCTCAACAGCAAGGCCGAGGGTGGATGGAACCGATTAGCCAGGGGGGTTTAACTGTTATAGGAGCTGCTGCGACCATGGCAGTCATGGGGTGGGCGAGGGACAGAATCATGTCTCCAAGTCAAACGCGCGATAAAGATTGAATGGACCATGGTGAAGTCGGATGGGAGAGGACCTTCAAAACGGTCCCACGGGCCGCAATGCAGAGAAGGTTCACATCGACTCCGCATCAACAATTGAAGCAGCCTGGTGTTCCTTTGAGTATTTGAGATGGGCTTTAAGAAAGTCTCCTGAATGAGTCATGTTCCATTGCCGACTTGGATTTCTTGTAATCTCCTTGCCCTGTTCAAGCACACAGTTGACAGCTGAATGGTTGGACGATATTTCATCAGAATCCGGGGGGGTCGAAGGGGAAATCTGCCTTTCATTTTCCTGCAATCCATCAGCATCCATGTCTATTTCTACTTCCATCATTCCAGGTGCTATTCCTCCCGGAGGTCTAGGGCGTAACGCGCTTGCTGGCAATTAATCGGATGCCTGAGGACTTGGTTAGTGGATTGGCTCGGCTTGTAGAACGCGAGACTCCGCTCCCACTCCGCTGGAAGAGAAAGCTGCTTTGATCTAGCCGATCAGGACATTGGATTGGTGCTGGATGATTTGAAGGAGGAGTGTCGCGTGAAAAATTCGCTCTGCAAGGCGGCTCTCTAACTTACGAGATTGAGTGGGATCATTATCGTGCATGCAGCACCTCCGCCCCTTGGTTTCCCAACAGGAGAGGTGTATGATCTGAGCAGACCCGGAGACGTGTCACGGCAACATCCGACAGTTTCTGGTTTGTTTGCCTTCTTACGCCGTGCTCTGGTTCACTTCTGAACGCCGTCACCGTTTCCCCCAGTCACGGCTACCAAACTGGCATTTATCATTAGAATACCTAAGGGATCTTAAGGCACGGCCACTATGCTGGAAAAAAGCCAGCATTGTCCCTAATCAGCATAACCACGTCCTTTCCGTCAAAATCCCCCTCGACCTCTCTGAGTAGTCCTTCATGACGACTATCATCAGGATCCAACACAAAGCCCCGCGCAAACGATATAGAGATCTATATGTTATGGGTCAGAGCCTCTGGGGCATGTTCTTCTCCTTTCAATGGAGCCTCCAGCCAATTTTGACATTCCTGATGTGAACAAACATTCGGCACGGCTTCTCACAGATAATAAGGAAGGCAATCCCAAACCCGGCGGGAAGCCCACGCAGTCCGTACCCTGCCGTCGGGTTCTCCCTCAGCGTTCAGACGAGTCATATACTCTGCCCAAGGCAGGTGCCATAGACACGCACGCAGTGAGCTCTGGAGATCTCTGAGGTCTTGCCGGTCGAGGCACGTTCTGCGGTACACGGCTCTCAGCCGGGCATCCCCGCTGCCGCTCTATTAGCACACTGCCTCCATCCACAACCCAAGTTGATGAATTACTAGATTCTGTTGCCAACTGAGCTTTCGGACAGAAATTCATGGTCGACCTTGTCAACCTCCGCGCTAATCTTCTCGAAGTCGCCTCCATCCGTCTTCAGACCAATCTGGATCCCGCGCTGGAGGCCATATATCCATTTTGGTCGCGGGTACGGATGAGTATGTATTACGTAAGATGATTGTAAAGATGTGGTTTCGCCAAGTTACAGCTGAAGCGTGATGGCTTGGGCACTTGGCGGCGTTGCAAATCAAATCTACGCAGAGTACTCTCGTACTGTCTTTTCCAATGTTGGAAGTCAACTTACGACGATCGTATGGTTTATAGCCATGGGAAAAGTGGTGTGGGAGGCGTCGGCGCTAGGTGCTCAGCTGAGCTGATGGCCAGGTCACCGTCACCTGTTCTATACACCCAGCTGAAAATCGATGGTGGGATCAGGCTTTGTCTGAGGACTTTTGGTGGCAAGGTGTCAGGACACTGAGCTTGGACGCGCATTTATCAAGCCCAAGTGAAGGTCAGGTTTGGAGGGCCTGTGCTGCCAAATATAAGAACCTAGAGCGTGTCTCTCAAACCAATTCAACTCCAACTTGGTATTATCACAACCGACAATAATACTATAATTTCCATTTATATGCTGACCACACGCCGTGCCTTCTTGGATACAGTCGAGGGAGTCCTGCCCGCCTCGTTCCGTATCCGGATCCCACTACCGACAGATTCAGTGCGGCTTTATAAAACACCTGCTTAGTACTGCCAACAGATTAGATAAACAATTAGAAATATTAATTAGCTTAATCAATTTAACTTAAGAATTGAATTTAATGAGATTAAACAAACCAGATTTAAGTCTTTAAACATTTTAATATATTTAATATTCCCAAGATGCTCTTAGAATAATTGAAGTATATTTACTTTAACTGCCAGTTGAACGCGATTTTAGTACTGCTTAGCCACACCTTCCTTTATTATTTTACTTTCTCAAGACAATTCCCATTTGTGCCTGAGCAAAAATTTACACGTAGTCGCTCGTATGATCTACTAAAGTAAAGGAAGTGATACTTGAGAGACGCGTGGCAAGCGGTCGAATGCTTATAATTAAAAACTGCTAGTAGAGCTTCAATCGGTAGCTGTTAAAACTCGTCAAAGAGTCAGCTTTATCGAAGATATAGTGTAATACTGGGACAGCTCAGGTGTAGGAAAATAATGTTTAATAGCTTATATTACTTATTGAAGATAAGCTTTAGAGTAGTGCTAAGAACCAGAAACTGCAAAGGCGATGAAATAGAAGTCTAGGCGCCTACTATTCTTCAGGACTGGGCTCCACGACTTGCTACTATTTACCCTGCTAGCATCTGTGTGTCGATTGGCTTTTGGGTTGGTTTTGTTGCTGCTGCAGCTAAGGCTGTAATGCTAGAAACGTCCGCGCCAAATTTTACAACACGGACGTCTCTCCCTCAAGAGCGCTTCGAAGCTGGACTCCTTTGGCATTTTGCCTCTTGCTCGAAGACAATGTGCTACCAACAACTTGGGAGCATAAACCTACCTAATCCTTGCAGCGGCGCTGACCATTGGTACAGTCTTGACGCTTCACGAGTATACCTGGCGAAACCCCTCCGCCACTCCGTTACAATAAAAGTGATATTTATCGAGCCGTGCTGCAAGCGTAGGGTCGAGAACTTCATTGGAATACTATTTTAAGCTTCTGCCATCACCGGCTTATAGATGTAGACATGCGACTTGGGAGATAGCATTTCCCCAGCTACGCCAGTTTGTCAAGCAGACACACTTTCCTTCCCATCCACCCTCATATATCACTTTTTCAAAAGTCCGCTTCCCAACATCTGGTAAGGGTATTGTATAGTTTGTCAGGAGCTCGTGAAATTTTGAGTTAAGATAAGTACTGAGGTGGCCATAATATCGACATGGAATCAAGCTGCGCAACTTACGAGCGGTGTAGTGGTATCCTTCTCTCAGTTCACTTGCTAAAGCTGCGGCTACACATCCGCCAGTCGTGCTAAAGCAGGCAATGGTATATTTCACAGAAGACATTCTTCAGACGGTCAAGCTCGCTCCGCTGTGAATAATCAACAGGGGCTGTGCGGAAGAGGTGAATTTCAAGAGGCTCGTTGCAGGCTCGCAGCACAAGTGGGGAAGATGGGTTTCTCAATATCTAACGGGTACATTCTGCAATCCCGGAGGCTTTAGATACGCGTTCAATAATAGTAACCAGGCTACTCTTTGACCAAACATTCGGTCCATCTAGGCTGATTAATATTGATAGAAGTCAGGCTCATACTTCCCATCCCAGTCCTCTATCCAGACTAGTGCTAGCAAGTAACGCACCTGCATTTGACGGCCTCGATGAGGCCCCGAACGGACTTTAGCCACAAGTCTTGGCCGGACCTGGGTGGCATTTCCCGCGTCTACTTTGATAGTAAATGCAGAATTATTGACGTAAATTTCGCCGATTCTACTGGCCATTTGAGCTGTAAGATCGCCTTATATGCAAGCGGGATTCTAGTGTAACCAAATGTATAGAAAGTCTGCAGATAGCTCCGAATATCCCTAGTAAAGACCAAAAAAATACATCTTAAGACTAGGTTAAATGCTAGACTGCGAACCTAATAGTATAGGTATGTAAAGATAATAGCATTAAGATAGTCGATCGTCCTTTAGAAGTTAGATATAACAGCTGAAATAAAGCCATTACATTTAATGCCCCTTATATTACTATAGCCGGGCGTAGGAGTAATTGGAATCACCTTCCTATATAAGACAGATAAAAAGGGTCAGATATGGAAGCATGTAATGATCTGAGTGCACTTACCGCGGCCACTGGTCGCCGTAAATATGGCCACAATAGCCTTGTTCTGATCGTGATGTCTGCAGCACAGATGCTGGCTCATACTCGGCTGCAATGTTGACCGGTTCTTCTTGGATTGAGAAAGAGACGTGCGGCTGTTTTGGTAGAGCTCGATCATCTGGAGGCCACGGAAGACAGCCGACGCGTGCGGTCAACGTCGAGCAAGCTCCACGCGGACAGTCCTATTATTGTTTTGGCCTGAGAATCACTTCGTGCCATTATTACACCTCAAAAACCTCGTAAACCCTAAGTTAACGCAAAAAACTCTGTGATATGTCTTCATCATAGAAAAACATATTCCAGTCCATCTCTGTCAACTGATCATCAGCCAATCCAAACAGGCTGTCAGTCACCGACGGCGTCCGTATGGTTCCCTCAGCCCCTTGAGACACAGCCTGGAATAGAACAGCCACAATATCAGGGGCGCGATCCGAAGCCCGCATCCATGGTTTCATCTCAGCAAAGATTTCAAGACCTTTGTTCAAGCTTGCATACCAAGATACGACGCTGTCGGACTCAACGTTACCGGCGCTTGACGAGCTTTCCATAGCAATGGAGAGCAGCGGCACCATACATGCTTGAAAGAGGTACCATGCGGAATTCCAGACGTGAATGCGGTTGGGAACCCAGTGGAGGGCAATGGAGTCGATAGCTTCAGCCGCAATGGTACGGCACAAACTGGTCACTCGTTCCTCCACCTGGCTCCGCACATGTCTTTTTGGATCCTCATAGGCGATGTATATGAGAAAACATCGAGAGAGCATGAGGCGTGCGTTATGATATCTGTTGCGTAGGAACTCGGCTGCAGCGGTGATACGTGGCGGTGGGTTGATAGTATCTTTGAGGACTGGGGACAATGAGTCATGCCATTCCTGGAGTTCACGATCAAGAGCTTCAGCTTCAGACATGTTGATGCGAGTACATTGGGCAAAACGATGCTGAATACGGTTGCAGATATGGCAGAACCGGCAGCTGGCTCTGAGGGAGGTTGCAAAGTGATCCTCGGGACTTAGAGCAGTCGGGAACAGCGTATTCATGGTACTACTATCCCACCGTCCACAGGTCGGGCGGCCCAAAGTCATGCTAGCCCACGTGTCAAGGCAGTAGAGACTCCACCATGTTCGTCGTCGGGTCTCAATTCGAATCGCATAACGCTGGCTTACGTCGGGATCCTGGTGGTGGTGCCGGGCCGGGGATTCTCTGTGTAAGCCTAGAGCTATAGCCAAGCGCTGCGCGGCGCCGAGAATAGCATACGCCATATTAGGTGAGTTCCTGTAATGGAGATAGTACCCACCCAGCAGACAAAGAGCCTGCAAGGTCTCCAAGTTCCCTGACCCCAAGGAGTCCAAGTCGAGGAACGAACGGGCTTGGTTATAGTACTGGATGTGAGCAGTGTCACTTCCCGACGCAATGGAGCCCAGAGTGAGGACCATGTTACACAGGCCCAGCCATGCTGGAGTCTGATTCTCGCCAGCAGCAAATGTTGCTCTAAAAGACTCCTCGTGTAGCAAAGGTGTTATGGCATGGATGTGCTCGAAGTAGAAGCCAACGTAGCGCTGCTCTCGCAAAGAGTCTGAAGCTGTACGGGCTCCGAATGTTGTCTTAGGCAAAGTAGAAGCGCTAGGCTCTTCTGGCTGGACCTCTGGCCACGTCTGGGACTGCTCGACAGTGCGGTGCTTGGCAGCGGGACAGAGCCGGAACAGGACTCTCAGAACAGCGCTGACCGACGTAATACCTAGGTAAGAGCGGCGATGTCGATTGCCTGCGAGACTGATGGCATTTATGTCGTCGCTGGCGGCAATTCCGGCGGGGTTGTGAGCCGACTCTTCCCAGTGCCTCTCTTCTCCAGGTTCTCCATCGTCAGACTCTTCAGGGGAGTCATGGGTATCTTGGGCGTCTCTAGAAACAGCGGGGGAAATAGCATTAGTAATAGTCAGGGCTTCTATTTGAGTCTCCTGCGGCCTATCTTCTGAAGCGCGAAGAGGGATCAGCCTGATGAGCTCGGATCGGTCCTTCTCAACCAAATGATCCAGTGAGTAGCTAGGGAAGAGAAGCTGAAGGACTCCGGCTTGGCGACGTAAAGTGTGCGTAGCTTTCTCTAGGGCACTTGAAGATGCCGAGAACCGAACGTCAGTCAAGCACCAACGTATGCGATTGAGGCTGTGTGAGTGAGTCCTTACCTCCTACTTGTAGCTTGGCGTCTGCTCCGTTGTCTATAGAGGCATGCTTCGGAAATTTGGTAGTACTGACAGCTTGAACAAGGATGGCCCCCATCGCATTTCACCTTTCGACGCGTGCATTCAGAACATGACTTGTTCACTTTGCGTGAGGGTAGTTGAGAATCGGCCGAAGTTGCTGTCACAGGTTCCGCGGCATGGTGAGCGTCGAATGAATGGAACATGATGAAAACGTAAATGGCACTTCACCAGAGGGGGGGAATGATCCTCGCCGTGAGAGATATAGGGGGTATTAGAAGTCACACAAGGGACGTTCGTCTTTCTCTGGCAAACCAATTGTCGAACAGATTGCATAACCGTGTGATGCTGAAGAGGAGAAGAAACAGTGGCCACCATTCACAAGAGGGGGGATCCAATATCCGCGGTTTTTCCGAGGCCAGCGACAAATTGTTCAATAATCGTTATCTCATCTCAGCTGGGCAACCTGCAGCCTACATATAACCTCTATAGCAGCATCCAGCCTTTTTATCATCTAATAGAGAGGGCATGCAGCGATGATGGCCTCGAGAGCGTTTTACTAGCGGGAGTTGCGCTGACTGCGGGCAAAGAATTGGCTACCCTGAAGAGACGTCGTAGATATACAGCTTGGGGAAGTTGAGCGTCTGATCTCGAGTCTTCGGCTACTCAGTCAAGTGCTCGTAGCAGAATACAATACGAATTATCGAGGCGTATTAGAATTAGCGGTAGCTCTTGACAGTCCTCCGGTCTGCCCAAGAAACTAGTGGAGTAGAAGAATTCATGGACAGAAGCCCCTCGTGCTACTTTGCATTGGACTTGTGTTGTTGGGCCGGCCGTTCACTTCGCTGCATCATCGCATCATTGGGAATATCAGACTCCCTCCAATTGGTACGCTACATCGTAAGGCATTGGCCCGATTGCTATGCCATTACTATAGAAAATTTCCAGCTCGAATGCTCCATCGCGAGAACCACGCTATGCCTCAACAGTCTAAACATGCTTAGACTGTGCCACCACCCTCTCTGATGATTCTCTTTCGTGCCTTTGCAGCTGCAACACTGGCTTTTCTCGGATTCTTCGCTTCAAAGATGACATCAAGTTCCTCTAGCGTAGATCCCTTGGTCTCGACGAACAAGAAGTACATAAACGTCATCTCGAAGGTGTCCCAGAACACGAAGAAAACATAAAACCAGTAGCCGATCTTGTCGAAATATTAGCTGCGAGCCACGCTGGTTCGAGAAGGAAATGTGACTTACATTAGAGAGAGCGATGGGACCAACAAATGTGTTGAGAAATCCGGCCGCTCCGGCCGTAAGCTTGAACGTACCCATGGCCTTGGCTCGCATCTTGTTGCTCACTACTTCCGCAGGATAGATGGGCTGCATGGGAGTGAAGCCACAGGCAAAGATCGCGCCAAACATGAATATGAAGACGATGCTGACAGTCGATGCGGTCTTGTTGCCGTATTCCGTGTACCCAGCTGCACAAGCCGCAACGATTGCCAGGCAAACCGTCATACCTGCCGTGGTAGTGATGAGCATCTTCCGGCGGCCGACGACGTCGTGGAGACGAGAGCCGATGATTGAGGATACCCAGCCAACAACCGCGTACACGATGTTGAGGATCAGCTTCATGTTGGTGTCTGTGATTCCGATGCCATTGAGCATGATAGGGAGGTAGTAAGAGACGATGCTGATGAATCAATGAGTCTCTTGTATCATCATTATCACGATGAAGGATTGCCGCGACTTACTTGTTTCCGCTGAATTGACCAAACCAAGAGAAGGCGATGTTGAGCATCAATCTATAGCGGCTAGAACGAGACTCGACAAGCACCCGGACATCGAAAAGATCTTTCCAAGAGGCTTGGTGTTCAACATCTACAGTTGCAACCATCTCTCTCATTTGAAGGGCAACAAGGGGATGGTCAATGTCGCCGTTGGCGTGATAGGTAGCGATAATGGCTCTGGCTTCTTCATGTCGATCCTTGGCAACGAGCCTGCACCGCAATGCGGGTCAGTAATGAATTGACATATTCAGCGGGCCGATTGACTTACCATCGAGGAGACTCGGGGTAGAACTTGATGAGCACACAAACCAATGCGGGACAGACCATCTGAAGCCACAGAGGGAGTCGCCAATCCAAGTCGCCTTTATGGTCCAGGTGTTTGTGGCAAGCGTACACTGCCGAGGTAGCAAAGACAGAACCCTGTGAACGGGCTGGTTAGTAAAGGGGTAGATTTCCTAAGCTCAAAGGCAATACGTACAACATTATAGAATGTGTTATACATTCCCGCAATGGTTCCACGATAAGCCGCCGGGGCGAGCTCAACCAAATACAGGGGAGCAGCCGTGTGCGCGCATGTCGCGAAAAAGGACAAGAGAAACCTCCCCGCGATGAACATGGGCAGAGAGGTCGACAGGGCTGTCACAATAGTACCGATGCACACGCCTAAGCAGCCAAAGAAGATGTGCCATGTTCGTCCGTACCAGTCCGTCATCCAGATGAAGAGAGCGCCGCACATTTGACCAACCTATTAAAGCATTAGTATTGTAATGTCATCGTTCGAAACTGGTTGTAGTACCTGGAAAATAGCAAACACAATGCCGGTGCTGGCGTTGCCATTTTCTGGCAAGTGGAAGTAGGCGGTATAGTTTGGAAGCGCATTGATGGATCCCATCAGGCTACTGTCAAATCCTAGAGAAGTGTCAGCGTATCTGAGAGGCAGTACTCAGTCCGTGCCATTACTTACCGTTCATGGTCGAGCACAGAAATACCGCTGCGGAAAGAAGATACAGCTTGATGTAGCCAGGCCCGCGTGGGTCTGGCTTGTGCTTGGCCATGATGTTGGCGTACGTCTCGATCGAGATCTCCGTGTCTTCAACCTCCTTTAACATTGTGTTTTCCTTTGCCTTGTCCATGGTGGTTGTGGACTTGAGGCCCTGAACTGGATAAGGTGACGAGTATGGATGCTGCGAGAGCCTCAGGAAGGGATCTAGCAAATTTCTATTAAAGATAACACGTCTCGTAAAGATTGAGGTGATATGATTGCAACGCTGGATTCAATAAGACTCACACAGATTCTTATAGTTCATGCTGGAGTGAAGATCCTTGGCTGGGGCGACCCCATGGGGAGTTTGCTTCCCCACAGACTAGACCTAAAGCAGCACACGGGGCTTTATATCTTCGTGCTAGGATCCAAGCGGAGGCAAAGTGCGAATCATACGACACTAATCTATAGAGCACGCCACTCACTGGCAGCGAGAGAGCTCATGTGGACTTCTCTGCGAGCCAAGGTCGAGGAAAAGTACTAGGAGTGGGCCATTTGCAGTTTCGACTTGTTGTTGAATCACGCTTGCTTGGTCACTTTGATCTCATGATTCAGTTCAAAATCAGGCATTCATTCAATTAGCTACCATATACCACAATCTTCCCTTTCTGCAGAAGCAATGAAGCCCCTGAAATATCTACAACTTGGCCTTCAAACTGTCGTCTACTGCGTCTAGACCTGATGGCCCATCATAAAGCTGAGGTTTCAGTAAAGCGGCGTTGACCTGTTGGGTCGCCAATCAGTCCAGTGACCTTCTCCAGCTATACGGGGAGGAAATACTCACATGACACGGTCCAAGGTCACTCACACGGCTGACACCGAGCAGTCTCATCGTTGTGATGGCTTCATCCACCAGTACTGGGATGCAAAGTTAGTACCGCGAGCAAGGGGTCGTCTGCATCAGTGACTCACTTTGCAGTGATCTGGAAACGCCTTCCTCTCCGCCCACTGCTAGTCCATACAGTGCCGCTCGACCAAGTCCGACACCCTTCGCACCTAGGGCCAGCGCCTTGATAACATCCGAACCCCTCTTGATACCTCCGTCAACCAACACCTCTAATTGATCAAGAACCTGCGGGCAGAATTTCCTGATTTCCAGCAACACTTGCATTGGCGTGTTGGCAGTGTCCAGGGCCCTACCACCGTGGTTGGAGAGAATTATGCCCTTGACGGCCGGGAATTTGGTTGCTGCGTAAGCATCCTCATGAGTCTGAATGCCCTTCAGCACAATCGGAAGATCGGTGTGCCTACACAGCCAGGATAACGTAGTGTGCCAGGTGAGGGCTGATTCCGTCCCCCAGACCTGCGGAGGTGCCCCTTCTGCGACTTTTGCGGCTTTGTAGCGCTCATCGGCTTCCCTTTTCCCCGGGAATGGAGCATCGAGAGTCAGGACGATGAATTTGATCTGCGAGATTGCCTTGATCCGAGCCAGGGTCCTCTCTGTAGCTTTTATATCCTTGAGAACGTAGAGTTGCCAGGCAAAGACTGCATCAGGGCCTCCACGCACGATGTCTGCCACCGAGATGGATGCGTTCTTGCTGATGATCTGGAGTGCATTGAACTTGGAGCAGGCGGCTGAAATGCCAATTTCGCCTGAAGGATGTGCTAATTTGGCCATAGCTGCTGGGGCAATGAAGATTGGAATGCCGACCCTGTTGCTTAAGATGGTGGTGGATAGTGAACAGTAGGAGTTGTCAACAAAGACCCTTGGTCGGAGCAAAATGGACTTGAAGATGCTTCCATTGGCGACTTTCGTGATCTCATCATCTGTTCCGGATGCGTAATACGCGAGAGCCTTCGGACTTAGTCGTTCAAGGGCTAGGCCTTCCATCTCTGCAATGCTTTGTATAATTGCTATCTGAGGAGACGCAATCGTCGTTGAGGCCGTGCTTCCCTGATTTCTTGCAGTGGGTTTGTCCTGGCTAGTGGACTCTAGCTTGCCCAAAAGCTGCTCAGTATCAAGATACTCATCTAAGAGTTCAGCTGGATGCACCTCTTTGAAGGCATTCGTTGCGTCAGTGCCGGCGTGTCGAAGAATGATGGCCTTTCCTCCAGGGTGATTACCCAGGAAACTGGTGACCTGAAGCTGGTTAGTCGCAGACAAATGAAGCCGAGACCGGTATATCCATATCGATCGTTTTGTTCGCTCACTCACATTGTAGACGTTGTCATGGATTGCAATCCAACAGTCGTCTTCGGTCGCGTGGTTTTGCACTGGTGTGGTCAGGCCCTTGGCTGTACGTGATGAAACAAAAAGGGTTATGTGGTGATATTGAAAGGTCTAAGTTACATGTGTCTGTGAGGAGCACGGCTCACTAAATATCCACATCCCAGCCAGCAGCAGATTGGACCATCTTAGTCATACGGTCTCAACACTCCCACTCGAGCTGCTGTTGGACTTCATGTGCAGGCCTGTCGAGTCTCGTTAAAACCCCAAAAACACCTTCGTGGGTGAAAACTGCAGGGAAAGAGCCATCTCGACTCAGGCACTTTGGAAATTCTTGACAGCTCCATGCAATCTTGGGGCAGTGGGTCTTCCTCCATCCGCAGAAGATCTCCCACCTAGGTTCATCTTTGCACCTTTTTTCTCGGTAGTGCAATCTTAAAACCATGGGTCTTCTTCTGTCCACAGACGATCCCCCACTGAAGCCCATCTTTGCACGCTCTGTTCAATACAGCGCAATCTTGCGACCACAGGTCTTCTTCTGTCCGCAGAAGATCTCCCTCTAAGCTCATCTTTGCACCTTCTTCCCAGTCCAGTACAATCTTGAACCCATGGGTCTTCTTCTAACTATAGAAGATCTCCCACTTGAGCTCATCTTTGCACCTTCTTCCTAGTCCAGTGCAATCTTGAGCCCGTGGGTCTTCTTTTTGTCCACAGAAGATCTCCCGCTGAAGCCCATCTTTGCACCTTCTCGCGAATCCATGCAATCTTGGGATCGCAGGTCTTCTTCTACCCGCAGAAGATCTCCCACCAAAGCTCATCTTTGCACCTTTCCTCTCAGTCCAGTGCAATCTTGAACTTATGGGTCTTCTTCCGTCCATAGAAGATCTCCCACTGAAGCCCACTTTTGCACGCTCTTTTCAACTCAGGTACAATCTTGAGTCCATGGGTCTTCTGTCCATGGTAGGTCTCCCACTTCAGTCCATCTTTGCACGTTCCTCACGCTCAGTGCAATCTTGGATCTGTGGGTCTCCTGTCTGTCCATGGTAGGTCTCCCATCCATGCCCATCTTTGCACGTTTTCACAATCGTCGTTCTTTGAGACCCAAAGCTTCCCGAAATAGTAAGAAGCGATCCTTCGGCAAAGCCTTCGTCAGCCCGTCAGCGACCTGCTTGCCTGTTGGAATGTACTGGAAGTCAACGATTCCATCATTGACCTTCTCCCTGCAGTAATGATGTTGAATATCAATATGCTTGGTTCTTGCATGGAACTGGGGATTCTTCGACATTGCGATCGCTCCTTGGTTGTCCCCAAAGATCACAGTTGTCTTCAGTTCTGGGACCTCCCTGTACTCTTTCAACAGTTCCTGGAGAAGGCTTCGCAACCAGACTGCTTCCTTCGCTGCTCCCGTTTGCCCCATGTATTCTGCTTCACATGAGGACAGGGCAACAGTCCTTTGTCTCTTCGAGCTCCAGCTAATAGCGCCCGTGCCAAGGTTGAACACGTATCCAGACGTTGACTTTCGAGTCTCCAGATCTCCCGCCCAATCCGAGTCGGTGTAGCCGAGAAGAGGTTGCAGCTTTCCTTGGTACATCAGTTCCAGATTGTTGGATCCTTTGAGATATCGAAAGATACGCTTGACAGCGGTCTGATGTTCGTTGGTTGGGTTTCCCAGGTGTCGACTGCATAGAGAGACGGCAAAGGCAATGTCGGGTCTCGTCCCAAGCATGAGATACATCAGGGATCCAATCGCCTTCGCATACCACTGCTTGAGTTCATCGGTTGCCTTGTAGTCGGAGTCTGGTTCGCCGAATTTGCTTGTGGCAACTGGCGTGGCATTAGGGGCGCATTGATCCATTCCAAAGTCTCGAAGTATTTTCTCCAGGTACGTTGTCTGCGACAAGGAAATCGATCGGTTCGCCCTGTCTCTTCTCAAGGACATGCCTAGGTAATATTTGCATGGGCCCAGGTCTGTCATCTTGAACTTGTTGCACAGAGCTTGCTTGACTGCTACGATCTCGTCCTTGGAGGGTCCAGCAATAAGCAGATCGTCCACATACACCGCAATGAACGTGTGACCTTTCACGAAGACCCCCAAGTCTGAAAGTAAAGGCTTGAACTCGAGTGTCTCGAGGAAGGTCGAGAGGGTCTCGTACCACACCCTTGGAGCTTGCTTCAGTCCATATAATGCTCTCAAGAGCTTACAGACTCTCCCACTTCCATCGTCGAATCCTTCGGGTTGTTCCACGTATATCTCCTCAGTTACGAGGCCATAGAGGAAGGCTGTCTTGACGTCCATTTGTTCCAGTTCCAAGTCGAGTGCCGCCGCGATGGCAAATATCATCTTGTAGCTCATCGGCTTGACAACAGAGGCGAAGGTTTCGTTGAAGTCAATTCCTTCCCTTTGCTCGAATCCTCTCACGACAAAGCGGGCTTTGTACCGCAGAACCTCCCCATTTTCCCCTCGTTTGAGCTTGAACACCCATTTGCCTCGAAGGGCCTTTCGTCCTGGTGGAAGCGTAACTAGGTTCCAGACACCATTCTCGATTAGAGATCCGTGTTCATCCTTCAGTCCTCTCCACCAGAGTCTTCCATGAGGACCCTGAGTGGCTTCCTTGAAGGTTCTTGGTTCTGACTGGTCGATGTCGCGAGCAACTAGGTACAATTGTCTTGCAATTGTTGCGAGGAAGGCGAAGTTTGTGCTGGCCAGTATGTATCTCGATGGCAGCTGTCCTCTGGTCGATCTCTCGGGCAGCCGAGACTCTGCGTGCCGTTCTGTTGCTTCCGGTGGCGCCTCGTGCTCATCTGTGGCAACATGGATACTCGACCTGGTTGACTCTTGGTCCAGATCCCATCCTGGATCTCCCACTGAGGACTCATCCGAGGTCGTCTCTCCACGGCCAATCTCCTCAGTTCCATTTGCCTCTCCTGACGCGATCGGAAGCGGCGACGGTTCTAGAATGACAGGATTTTCCACGCCGGTGTTCTGTTCTCTGTCTACCCGTCGTCGTTGCAATGGTCTCTGGTCACTCATCTGATGCGTGAGATTGTCGAGTGTTGGTTCGACACTTTTGATGTTTTCAGAGAAGACGACATTGTTAGACACAAAGACTCGCCCCCTTTCGTCAAGAAGAAAATAGTTCGTACTACCCTGATAGCCGAGAAGCTGACAGGGAGTGCTCCTGGATTGCATCTTCTTTCGTTTAGAAGATGGAAGTAGAGCCCATCCTCGTGAGCCAAGGATTCGCAGGTGGCTGAGATCAGGAACATCTCCATACCAGGCTTGGTATGGAGTGGTGGAGATGCTCGCCGTGGGACAGAGATTTCGGACGTGGTTCACTGCCTTGAGGAAGTATGGCCACCATTTCAAAGCAAGTCCGGATTTGACCAGTGTGGGCGTGAGTTTTTCCATGATGATTCGA
Source organism: Thelonectria olida (assembly GCA_020736575.1). NCBI lineage: Eukaryota > Fungi > Ascomycota > Sordariomycetes > Hypocreales > Nectriaceae > Thelonectria > Thelonectria olida. The sequence continues at coordinate 58,481 of JAGPYM010000088.1, forward strand.
TTGAGAACCTCTGCCAATCCGTTTTGTTCGTGTTGCTCTGTCGCTGTGTACGAGAGATGAATTCCTCTGTCCCGGCAGAACATAATCAGGATGTGGCTTCGATTTTCTCCTCCTCGATCGAGATGAAGGAAATGGCATCGCCTTTCCGGTCTTTCGAACTGCTCCAACAGATGCTGGAAACATTCTTCGAACTCTGACTTTTCTTTGATTGGATATACCCAGGACATTTGAGTAAAGTCATCAATAAAGCAGGCCCAGTATCGGCTCCCGTCTACTCCCACTTCCGGGAAGGGGCCGGCAATGTCCGCATGAATACACTCCAGGGGGTAAGTTCCTTTCTTGATCGGTCGAACATGGGGGCATTCCTTGAGTTTGCCTTGCACGCAAGCTCCACATGGGTTTGATGTAGACTCGTCCGGTCGAATTCCAGTAGACATCTTCATCAGTCTCTTAATGTTTCTCTCTCCCAAGTGTGCGAGTCGTTCGTGCCAAAGATGCAGTCGAGGGTCTCCCACTGAAAAGGAGGCCAAAGCGGTTTGAAAGTGATCTTCCTCAGCTTCGTCGACCACATAGACGCCTGAGATCCTTGTTGCGGTGAGGACGACTTTTCCTTTGTTTGTGACCACTGCCTTCCCATTTCGGAAAAGAACTTCTGCCCCATTCTTCTCCAGTGCTGACACGGACAGTAGGTTTGAGCATCCTTCCGGAACATACAGAGCGTTCTCGAGAGTGACATTCTGTGGCCCCTTGGGTCCTTGCACTCGGAGGGAGTATGTTCCACGTCCTCCTGGCATAACTGTTGCGTTTGCAATGCCATTGATTGGGAGTCCCTGGTACTTGTGAAGGACTGTAAAGTACGTAGACCGGCAGAAAATGTGTGAGGAGGCACCACTATCCAAGACATGGATCCGTTCGAGGGCCCGAGCTTGGGGGGATGCCTGAGATCCGGAAAGTCCGAATGACGAGCCAATTAATCCAAGGTGACCTTGGAAGTCATTTTGCCAAAGAGCCAGTCTCGCTTGATCAGGTTGGAGGTATGCAGGAGTCGCAGCCATAGCGGATTCCGGTTCATCATTCGTCTTCTCCTTTTCCTTCTCCCGTCTCTGCATTTTTCGTTGTCGTCTCTCGTGACCTGTCTTTTCATGCTCCCTTCTGAGTTCCGGGTGAAGTTTCCAGCAAGTTGACTTGTTGTGCCCTTTTCTTCCACAGTGTCCACAACCTAAGGTATCCTGGGCCACCATGGCTCTTTGAGCAATCCTTGCAGTGGCCCCTCTTTGTCTGTCCTCTTCTTGGGATGCGGCAAAGATAGCAGTTTCGAACGTAACGGCCTCATTGAGGATAACGTTGCGGTTGTTTGGATCTCGGATAGGAAGGATGTTATGGTTCTGATTGAAAGCAGTGAGGAAGACTTCATAGTCTGGACCAAGTCCGCAGAGGAACTTGTTGACAAAGTGTGGTTCCCCAATCTGGCAGATTTCATCCATCTCTAAGAGTTCCGCCCTTACTTGACGAAGCTTGTTTGCATATTCCATAACCGAACCACAAGAGTCAAGAGTGAGTTCTTGGTATCTTCGGTCGAGTTCTTGAAAGATGGCGCTTCCAACGGGGCGGTAACGGGTTTCGAGGTGACCAATCATGCCTTGGGCCGTTGGGATCCCCGTGGTGAACACTCGGGCGTTGTATCCGAGCCGACTTCGGATGGCGCCGCATGCTCGATCCTGACGGCTCCTCCAGGCCTCAATCTGTGTTGTGAGGTCGTTCCCTTCTGTTGGTGGTTGAGCGTTCCTGGTCAAAAGGTCTCCGTATCCGCACATGTCCAGGAGGTCCAGCATTTCTCTCTTCCAGGTCAGCCACTGGCTGGTTTGCTCCAGCTTTGGAATGGTGCTGGAATTGCTAACGAGGTTGAGCGATTCCTTTGAAAGTGACATTGCGATTTTTCCGAGAGGCTGGTGATCGAGGTACAGTGGGGACAGACAGCTTTCGACAGGTTTTAGATCGAGGGTTTGGGAGTCTTCTTGTCTTCGTTAGGCGATCTCTGCTGCAAGAGTTTTTATTAGATCGGAGTCATCTGATTCGCGCTCCGAAGGAGTAAGATTGATAGTGTCACTCCCATTGTCTGGGGAGGGGGCAATAATCTGATTTCGACCATCTGACACACCACTTCGGACGGTCTTGCATAATCTGAGTCAGCCTGAGTAGGCTGATTTTCCAGCCGTTGGCTGGCTCCACCTCGCAATGTGAACAAAAATAACGGGACGTGACGTGTCCTCACGGGCGACTTTCGCGTGATACCGTTCATCTCGAGGTCAAGACTGGCAGACCGAGGGGCTGGTCAAGATCTGTCAGCTTATCGGCCAGGCTGTGGTCTGAGAATCCCTCGGTGATTTGGGGCCGATGGTTAGAATTTGGTGTCTTGGACACAGTGGTTAAAGGCTCCTTCTCGAGATATTTCTAGACATATCTTATCAGCTGATTTGCAAACTCTGCGAAAACCAAAGAAGGAGGTAGGTCCAGGTAAGCTGAATGTGCATGCGCAGTGAAAGGAAGTCTTTCGACTTCTTGTGCTGTCCAGGGAAAGTAAAATGGAAGACAGAAGACACTCAGCTTTTGCGGTTGGAGGAAGATGGTGCCCTCCGGGCTCATAACCTGATGAAACAAAAAGGGTTATGTGGTGATATTGAAAGGTCTAAGTTACATGTGTCTGTGAGGAGCACGGCTCACTAAATATCCACATCCCAGCCAGCAGCAGATTGGACCATCTTAGTCATACGGTCTCAACAGTACGTGCGTCATGATGGTTGATCACTTACGTTCTAACAGTGAAATACGGTTGCTTGCCATGGTGTTTATGGTATAGAGTACCGTCACTGAGCCATTCTCTCATGTACTACCCTTCCCTTTTGTTGGTTGGGACGCAAGACTCAACAGAGGCGAGGGTTCAGATCGACATTCTCCACACTTCGGGTTTATCCCAAAACGAGTACGGGCTTTTGGATTTCCGTACCGGTTTGGGTACGGGAATACCACTCTTCATCACCAGACTCTCCTCCGGGCAGGGTCATGGATTAGTGAACGACCCAAGGCTTCTGCAAAACAAGGTGCAGGACACGCCGAGAAAGTCTGAACCATTCTGCCGTTTTAAAATACCGCATCGTTCTTCGTCTAGCGCGGTAGCAAAATGGGGAAGTCAGCTTGACCCAACTTCGTGAGTCTGGCCAGCCCCAACCAAATACTAAAAGGCGTAAAGGCGCCTTCATTCACCGCGGCCAACCACTCATCTGCAAGACCTCGATCCTCCCTTCTTCCGCCACGATGCAACTGTCTACGCAAGAGTTGAAGACCGGCTGGTCCATGCGGCGGCGGGAGGACCAGTCCCAAGATCCTTGGCTTCCTGTTCAGCAAGTTCCCAGCCAGGTTCACATTGATCTTCTCGCCAATGAAAAGTACGCGCCACTCACTGCCAATCCACCGAAATGCTAACCAACGACCAGAATTCCTGATCCTTTTGTGGATGCCAACGAGCTGTTGGTACAATGGATCGCGGAGAAGGATTGGGTCTACCGAACTCAGTTCAGGGCGTCTCCATCTACACTTGTCAGAACGGACTTGGTCTTCTTAGGACTTGATACCTTCGCCACAGTCAGTCTCAATGGAAAACCGATTCTGGAATCTCAGAGCATGCACACGTCTCACCGGGTGAACATCTCTGAGCTTCTGCTCCTGAACCAAGCCAATGAGCTCCAGATCGTGTTTGAATCTGCACTCCTTCGGGTCCGAGAGATTGTCCGTCAGCATCCAGAGCACACCTTTCACGTCCGCCAAACCGAAGAAGGCCGCATTCCCGTACGCAAATCCCAGTACAACTGGGGCTGGGATTGGGGTCCCATCCTGATGACAGCGGGGCCTTGGCGTCCAGTTCTTCTTGAACAATACGTTTCAAGAATTGACGATATTTGGGCGCAGTATCAAGTTTCGCCAGATCTCACAACTTGCTCTGGAGACTTGTACGTGAGGGTCGGCGACGATTCGCAGGCAGGCGACAAGGTACTCCTGTCACTCATCTACGAAGACAAGACAATCTTTCAGAAGGAGTGTCAAATTGACTCGGATGGCCTAGCAAAAACAGCGTTCCATATTGATGAGCCCTCGCTATGGTATCCGCACGGCTATGGGCCACAGTCCCGCTACCAACTATCTGTAGGACTTATTCGCACAGATACGACACTAGATACTAAAAGCAAGCTTCTTGGCTTCCGCCACTGTGAGCTCATTCAAGAGAAGGATGAGTTTGGAAAATCCTTCTACTTCCGCATCAACGGAGTGGACACCTTTGCTGGTGGTTCGTGCTGGATCCCCGGCGATAGCTATCTCGCGCAGATGTCCAAGGATCGCTACGTTGACTGGGTGAAGCTCATGGTAGAATCGAACCAGATCATGGTCCGTGTATGGGGCGGCGGTATCTACGAAGACGATGCCTTCTTAGACGCTTGTGACGCCTACGGTATCTTGATCTGGCATGATTTCGCATTTGTCTGCGCCAGCTATCCAGTCTACCCCTCATTCCTCGAGACTGTGGAAGAGGAGGCACGACAGAATATCAGACGGATGAGATCTCACCCTTCTGTGGTCATCTGGGCGGGCAACAACGAGGACTATCAGGTTCAGGAGAGGTACAAGCTGGAGTATCAAGCAAACGACACTGATCCAGACTCCTGGCTGAAGTCAACTTTCCCAGCGAGGTATATTTACGAGCATCTGCTGCCAAAATGGGTGAAGGAGGAGGACCCCTCGATCATCTATCATCCAGGAAGCCCGTGGGGTGATGGAAAACATACTACTGATCCTACTGTGGGCGATATTCATCAGTGGAACAGTAAGTCATATCAAATCCTTCTTTGTCGCGACATGGTCTCTGACAAGAATTAGTCTGGCACGGACAAATGAGACGGTATCAAGACTCTGACCAGCTTGCTGGTCGCTTTGTGAGCGAGTTCGGCATGGAAGCCTATCCCCATCTCGAGTCCATTCGCCGAGTCATCACCAATCCCCAACAGCAACGACCAGGTTCGATGATGATGGACTTCCGAAACAAGGCCGGCGATCACGAGCGCCGTCTCCTCACATACGTCGCCGAGAACTTCCTCGTCCCATCCGATTTGCCATCCTTCACCCACATCACCCAGATACTTCAAGCCGAGACAATGCGGTATTCGTATAAGGCTTGGAGACGGATGTGGGGACAGGCTGGAGCTCGCATGTGCGGCGGCGTGCTGGTTTGGCAGCTCAACGATTGCTGGCCAACCATGTCATGGGCTGTTGTTGACTATTATCTTGTCAAGAAGCCAGCCTTTTATGCCATTTCGCGTGCTTTAAGACCCTTGGATGTGGGCATTGCTCGCACTTGTCCGGTGTGGACTTCAGGCCATGCCAATACAACGACCACCAACACGAGCGACTTTGACGTGTGGATTGCGAGTAGCCATCAGAAGGCAGTTGAAGTCAGCCTGACAGTCAAGTTCATCTCCATTCGGTCCGGCGAGCTTATTGGTGAAACTGTCACGACCGAGGTGCTGGCGAGTCCTAATGGCACAACAGAGGTCTTGAAATCCCATGGTGTGAAGAGGTCTAGTCCTTGCGATGAAATAGACTGGGAGAACCAAGATCCTTTCGTCATCCATGCTGAATTGACTGCAGGAGGACGCATCGTGGCGACGGACACAGCCTGGCCACAGCCCTTGAAATATCTCGACTTTTCTCATCGAAACGTCAGAGTGGACGTCTCCCCATCCAAGGACCAGATCACCGTGTCTGCAGATCTCCCAGTCAAGGGATTCGTATTCGAGGAAAAGGAAGGTCTAAAGCTGAGCGACAACGGATTTGACATAGTTCCTGGGGAGGAGCATAGCATCTCTGTGGGTGGAGAGGGCACTTTACTAGAAGACCTTAACTGGACATATGTTGGTGCGAATCCTTTTAAGAAGGGATGCAAGCCTCGATTGTAAATAGGAGTTAATAAAAAAGATCTATTAATATAATATTACTAAACTTATTTATATAAGGTTTAAGAGTTTAAAAGCTTAAATATAGTAAGTGCTCTATATATAATAATATTAGAGTATTAAAATGCTATATATAAAGCTTAAAATATATTAAATTAAATTTTACTTATTTATATTAAAATATAAAAGTATTATTTAAAACTAGTTAATTATTTTTCCTTTTTTTTATTTTTATTATAGTCTATTTATAATTTAATTCCTATTAAAACAGTTTAATAAAATAGAATTATATAATATTATTTTATTAATATAAATATATATATAGCACTTTTAAAAAACTAATAAAAACTAATTAATAGTTTTAATAGTTTTATTATTATTTAATAAAAGTATTTATTTTAAAACTAATTATATATACTATTATTAAGCTTATTATAATAAATATTATTATTAAAAAAGCTAATAATTTAAATATATAATAGAGATTAATATAAGTTAAATTTTAGTTTTATATTTATTTTAATAAGTTTTATAATATGGCTTATTATTAATTTTAAAATAAAAGTTACTATTAAATAAACGTTATTTAAAAATTTTTATTTTAAACTTTTTATAAAAAAGTACTTATTTATAATATTTAATTTTAATTTAAATAATTTAACTAATAATATAATATAAAATAGTTAAAATATTTAATTTTTTATTAATTAAATATAATATAATTTAATTAAATAATAAAAGTTATATAATTACTTATTTTTTATAATTAGTAATTTTTATTATTATATAAACTTTTTAATATATTTTACTATTTAGTTACTTTATTTTATTTTTATTAATAAGGTTTGTTTAATAAGGTCTATTTAATAGGAACTTTTATTTTAAAACTAATTATTAGCTTTTTTAATAATAATAATACCTATTTATATATATAATTAATTAACTTAAAACCTTTTTAACTTATTAATTAAAAACTTTTAAACTCTTTTTAATAAGTATATTATTTACTTTTTATTATTTTTTAATAATTATATTATATTTAATAATATTTTTATATTATATATTAAAACTAATACTTTTAACTTAATTAACTTTTTATAAGCTAATATATAACTTTTATAATTATTTTTACTAAATACTTTATTATAAAAAAATAATATTATATTTTTATAAACTTTTATAATTAGTAATTTTTATTATTATATAAACTATTATAAATCCAGGCTGCGCCCGTATCTTAGTTATATATGCGTGTAATATACATATAGTATGCATTTAGAGCAAATGCATACTATAGGGGCATAAGGGCTAGGTTATATAATATAAGAGTATTAGTAAAGCTTTAAAGCATATTAAAAGGGAAGAGCTTTTCTTCTTTTTAAATTTATTAATATTATAATTAATACCTATTTATAAATGCCCTAAGGCTAGTCTATTATAATTAATAAACTTTATTATAATAGCTAATTTAAATTAGAAGGGGGAGTGGCTATAGGGGCCCTAACTCTAGTAATACTAGTAGTAAAATAGATATAAGGGGCGTTTACCCTAGCTTTAAAAGAACCTTAAATATTACTAGTATATTAATAGCCTTATAAAGAACTTTTCATACTTATATAAAGTCCTTATAATACTAATAGTAATAATTTTATAACTAATAAAGTAATTAAAAGCTATATATTATAAGAACTAGGCTTAAAATAGGAATTACTCTAGATTATAAGTAGTACTTTTCTATTTATAAACTACTTTATAATAATTAGAATAATATTAAACCTACCTTAAAAACCTTAACTAGCTTAAAAACCCTTATTTAAGGACTATATTTAATAGTAATAAGGTAATATTTAAAGTTAATAATTAATAATTATATATAAGTTAAATATAAATTAGGTTTTTATTAGAAATAAAAAGGATGTATTTTTTTATATTTAAATAGCTATTATAAATAAGGTTAACTTAAGGTTAGGTATATTATAAAAGGGCGGTAGTATAATATATATAATTATAAGTATTTATTAAATATATTATATTTTTTACTTTATAAATTATAAAAAGAAGAAAGCCCTTTTAAATTTATAATATATTTAATAAGGAAAAAATAAAATATTTTATAACTTTTATAGTAATTTAAATAGCTTCTAGCTTAAGTAGGGGTTAAAATAGTTAGGTAAAAGTAAGTTATTTTAGTTTTATAATATATTAATAGAAAGATAAAAGAATATTATTTAAATAAAAGAATTAATATTTTAATTATAAAATAGCCTTTATATATATAAAAAGTAGTAATTAAAATTAAGTTTATAAGTTAAAAGAGAGGTATTAAATACAGCTAGTATTAGAAAGAAGTATAATTATACTACTATTAATAATAGATAAAAAGGGAATATATTAATATTAAATATAAATATAATTAGAACAGTTTGCAGCTAAGGTAGTAGGGCGCTAGGGGCTAAGGATTTATAAAGCCTTTCTAACTTTTAAAATTAAGTAAAATAGTATAATAGGTCCTTAAATTATTTTTAATATATAAAAGAAGAAGGGCAAGTGCTTTTACTATAAATCTAATAAGTATTATATTAGTAATTGATTTTACTTATAGTAAAATAGCTAATAAATATTTAATATATTTATATTAATCTAATAGTAACTAATAAGAAGTTAGATTTAAGAGAGAAGGGAAATATTATACTTTAAGTTAATTTTATATAAGGGTAAATACTATTTACTAATTATACTATTAGGTTATTATAAAAGGAATAGAAATATATTAAAAAATAAGGGAATAATATAAAAAAGAAATAAAAAATAAAAAACTAAATAGATAACTCTTATTAATAGTTCTAATTCTATTTAATAATTTAGGTTTTTTTAATATTTTATTAATTTTAAATATAGCTATTATAATATAATAAGTAAATAAGTAGTTAAAAGCTAGGCTTAAAATAGGTTAGCTATTTAATTATAAAGCCTAAATATAATAGTAGGAATAAATTAAAAGTGAAAATTATATAAATAGTATATGCCTTATTAAATATTAATAGCTAAAAGTGCCTAGCCCTATTTTATATAATTAAAACTTATATAAAATATAATTTAAACTCCTTTAAATAGAATATTAGAATATTTATATTATTTTAAAATATAAAAAATTAAAATTAGAAATATAAGAGAATAGTTATAAAGAATTTATAATATAATTATTTGAATTAAATAATTAGAGTTATAAGTTTAGTTTTACTACCTCTTTTAATAGAAATAAAATAGGGAAATTAAATTATTCTTTCTTTTTATAAGTATTTATAAGATTATAATAGTATTTAAGCTATTATAAGTAAAATATAAAATATAAGTATTATAATAGTAAAGAATAGGCAGGCAGACCTATTTAAAAGGCTACTTAAGAGGTTTAGGAATTTACTAATCTTTTTAATAAAAAGAAAGCATCTGCCCTCCCCTATATTAGAAAATAAGTAACTATTATATCTAGCTAAAAAAGGGGCTAAATGATATAATTTAAAACTATTATAAGGCTATTATATAATATATTAAGAGACTATTTATTTAATTATAAAAGTAAATTATAAACCTTATAAATAAGAAATAGATTTAAATAAGTGCTTTTTAATAGCTATACTAGTCCTACTTATAAAAAAGGCAAATAGAAGCTAGTAGTTTTATATAAACTATTATATATTAAATAAGATTATATTTTAAAACTACTACCTTTTACTTTAATTAAAAGACCTTTATTCTCTTTTTAAAGTATACTAGTTTATAAAACTAAATATATATATAGTATTTATTATATATATATAGCTAAAAGTAATAAGTATTTAATAGCCTTTTAAATAAGGTTTAGCCTTTTTAAATAGCTAGTTACCCCTTTTAGCTTATTAGGGGCGCTAGTAACCTTCTAATAGTATATTAATAAGGTATTAGAACTTCCCTTAGGAACTTTATAATAGTATATTAAATAATATACTAGTTTATTTAGGGCAGCTAGAATAATATATAAGAAAGGTTTAAGTAATATTTAAATCTTTTATAATATAGCTTAAATATTAATTTAAATAAGTATATATTTATAATAAAAGAGGTTAAATATTTAGCTTTATTATAAAATAGAGTTACTATTATTCTAATTTTAAAAAGATTTTAATAATATAAGTATAAAACTATTAATAAAAGTAAAAAAGTATAAAGCTTTTTAAAATTTACTAATTTCTATTATAAATTTATTTTAAACTTTTTAAAAATTATTAGCCTTCTAGTTATTTTATTAAAAAGGGAGTGCCTTTTTACTAAATAGAGAAAAGGATAATACTTTTAAAAAATAAAAACTATTTTTATTTTATATTTAGTTCTTATTAATAGAACTAAAAGGGATATAATTATAAAAGTAAATAGCTTAAGGTAGGTATTAAAGGGTGCCTTTTATAAGTTAATATAAAGGGCATTTTATATCTAATAGCTTACTATTTTACCTACCTTTTAATAGCTAAGTAAAACTATATAATTTATAATAAAAGCTACTAGCTATTATTTTTACTTATTAATATAATTATTAAAGCTTTAAAGCAGCTAACTATTTATTATTTTAATAAATTATAAGAACTTAAAGTATTTTATTAAACTAAGCTTATTTTTAAATAGTAAGTATATTAAATAGAAATTTATTACTATTTAATTATATTTTAAAATATTAGCTAAAATTAGAAGTATACTAGCTAATACCCTTTTTTAAAAGGAGTAGAGGTAGGTAATAATAAATTGCAAATAGGCTAGGTAATATAACTAATTTAATTTATAAAATAATAGTATAGGGCATATTATAAGAAGGCCTTATATATAATATAAAAAGTAGTATAATTATAACTAGTATTTAAAAGGGAGTTAATAAAAGAGTAATAGTAGCTACTAGTAGGAAATATAATTTTTATAAATATATACTTATAATCTTTTAAATAAATAGTATAAGAAATAAGACTTATAGGCCAGCCTTATTATATAAAATAAAAAGGAAATTTTTAAAAAAGCTATTATAATAAAATAGATTTAAATTGCAAGTTAAATATATAAAAGCACTTATATATTAAAACTGCCTTTAGATTTCTATATAAAACTACTTATAATAATAATTATATAATAAGTTTATAAAATAATAGTTATATTAGAAGAATATAACCTTTCTTACCTTATAATATAATTACTATTAAATAAATATTATTAAAATTATATAGCTAGTTTAAAACTGCTATTATATTAATAGTTATAATTTAAAATGCTAGTATTAAAAACTATTCTAGCTACTACTTATTATAAATAAATACTAGTTATAAATATTAATTAATTTATAATAAATTACTAGTAAAAAAAAAATAATTTATAATATTTAATAGTTATTATAAACTATCTTTTTAAATATATTTAATTAGAAGTATAATATTAATAGTAGTTAAAATATATATAAAGCAATTTAAGGACTATAGTAGTATTTTTATAATTCTATTATAAATTATTAGTAATAGAGGTTAAATTAGTTAGAAAGTTTTAAATTATATTTTATAAACTTATAAGGGTTAAATAACTTTATTTATAGCCTTTTATTAGAAATAAATAGTAGATAGAGTGCTAAATTAGAAAATTTAAATATTTTATATATAATTATTACTTTTTTAATTAAATTAAAGGACTATTTACTATTATATAATTAAAGCTAAATAATAGGAACTTATTAGTTATAAAAATAAGCTTAAATAAGCTTTTTAATAGCTATAATATAAATTTATTTAATAGGTAAATATTTAAAAGTAAGCTACTTATTATTAAAAGGGCAGGTAGTATATTTTATATTATTTAAAAAGGTATAAAACTTATATAAGTTATAATTATATTTATATAATAATAGTAATAGAGTTTATATAAAAATCCTAAAAGCTAGTAAATATTTTAAATTAGTAATTAAATATAACTATTATTATAAAATATAATAATAAACTAGTTAATAAAAAGTTAAATTAAAAATATATTAAATATATAATAATAGGCTAAAAGATATTTTAAATATTATTTTTAATATATTAAGTAATATATATAAACCTTTTATATAAACTTAATAAACAGGCTATAGCTAATTTATTACTTTTTAAATCTTTTAAATTTATATTTAAACTTTAAATAGTCCTTTTAAAAATATAAAGAAATAAAAAAAATATTATATTAAAAGATTCTTATTATAAAAATATATATAATTAAAATATATATTAATAGTATTAGTAAAATAAAAAGAATATAATAATTAATATAAGTACTATTAGAAAATATTAAAAATATACTAATATTAAATAATTTAAAATAAAATAGAAAAATATAAAAATAAATAATAGGCTATATATATAATAGTACTAATAGAAGATCTTTTTAATTATAATAAATTAAACTATTATATATAATAATAAAAACTTATATAAAATATAAAGTAGGTAGGGGAGTTAGGGGTAGGTTAAAGTAGTATAAAAATAAATAGTCTATTTAAAAAGCTCTCCTTTTCTATTATATTATTCTTTTTAATTTTAATAAGCTTATTATTAGAAAATATAAAGTATTTATAATAGTAAGGTAGGGCAGTAGGAGTTCTAATAATAGTAATAATTAGCTATTATATATTACTTATAAGTATTTTTAACTCCTTATAATAAAAGCAGCCTCCTTTTTATAAGTAATATAAATATTTTTAATAGCCTTTTTATAAAAAATATAAGACTTTTTATTACTATTTATAAATAATATAAATAGTATTAATATTATAAATTACTATTATATAAAAAGTTAGTAAAATTAAAATAAGTATAATAATATATATTAAAATTAATAAATTATATTAAAAACTAATAGTAAGCTAGTTAAAAGTAGTAATAGCCTACTAAGGATATTAAAATAAGCAGTAGTAGGAGGAAGGAATTAGGCTTAATTAGAACTTAAATAAAATAAGAGTATTTAGCTTAAGGGTTATTAGGTTTAATAAGGGGTAAAAAGGGGTATATATAAACTAGATAGGGGCAGGGAATATATAATAGTATTAAATACCTTATATTAAGTGTAATTAAAATAGTAAACTTTTAAAAAAAATAGGCTTTTATTTAAAATACTTTTAAAATAAGTATAATTAGAAGTTATAATATAACTACTAGTAGTAATATAATTAAAAAGGTTATAAATAGTATAATAAAAGTTAAATTATTATTATATATTTTCTATTTAAAAGTAAAATATATAAATATAATAATAAGCCTAATAGAATATATTATAAGAAATAATATAAATATACTTACTATTTAAAAAAGCTATTTAATATAATTAATATAAACTATATTACTTATTAAAAAGGGCTAACTCTTATTAAAAAGTCTCCTTTTATTAAATAACTACTTAAAGCCTATTTCTTTTTAAAAGTATATATAATATAATAATAAAATAAATTATTACTATTATAATTAGAATTAGAAGGGGGGTACTAATAGTAATAAATATTTAATAAAAAGATTAATATAATATATAAGTAGAAGAGAATTAAAAAGAACTTACTAGTAATATAAAAGCAGGGAAAGGGTATAAAATAGAATATTATATAAGAGGGAATAGTAAAAAATAGGGAAATAAATAATATTATAATAAGGGGTAGTAAAATATTAAAGGAAGAATAATAAAAGAGCTAGGAGGATATTTATAATAAAAGTTATTAAAATTAAAAAATATAAAAGAAAAGGAAAAGGAA
>JAGPYM010000089.1:0-70835 GCA_020736575.1 Thelonectria olida
ATTACGTTTGTGCCCATCTTGCAATTTGTTTATATTTTACTTATATTTTAAAAAAACTACTCTTATTTAAAAATAGTCTCTTATTAATTTCTTTTCTATTTTTTAACTATTTACTACTTAAGTTATTATATTATATTATTTTAATTTTAAATTTTATAACTTATTTAATATTTATATTTAGCTTAAAATTATATTAATTAAAATAATATATTTTACTTTCTATTATTTATTATTAAATTAATATAATATTATATTTTATTTAAATTAAAATTATTATTATTAAAAAATATTAATAATTTAAATATATAATAAAAATTAATATAAGTTAAGTTTTAATTTTATATTTATTATAATAAGTTTTTTAATAAAGCTTATAATTAGCTTTTAAAATAAAAGTTTTTATAAAATAAAAACTCTTTATTATTTATAATATTTTATATTTTCTATAGCTAGCCCTATTTTATATTATTTATAGGGGGAAAACCTTTAGCTTTTAAGTGTATATAAAATTAAACGCCCCTATAGGCAATTAGCTATAGCGCGCAGCTATATAATTAACTAACTAATAGCTAATATAATATGCCTTAGCCTCTAAAACTAGCCTTTAGCTCTTATAATATAAAAAATCTACTAATTGTACCTAATTATTTACATACTAATATAGCGCAGGCTAATTAGAGCCCTTTTGCATATGGCCTAAAAGTATTATAAAATTTACTTGCGCTTAACTGGCTGCTAGCTGCTAGAATTAAATTAACTATAGTTTGTCCCTAACTTAAGTTCCTAATTTAAAAGGTTTGGCTTAACTGCAACTAGAAACGTGCTACTATGCCCTAAGCTAGAAAAAAAAATATTTATAAAATATAATTTTTTTTTATAATTAGTAATTTTTATTATTATATTAACTTTTTTATATATTTTTTATTTAATTACTTTATATATTTCTATTAGTTTAATTATATTTAAATTTATTTAATTTATTTTTAAACTTTCTTTTTTATTTAATTTTTTTAGTTTCCCCCCCCCCTTTTTAACTTTTATATTTACTTATTTATTTAATTTACTTTTTATTTTTAAATTTTTTTTTATAACTTTTTAAATAACTATTTAAATTATTACTATTATATATAATAACTTTTAAAATTATAATTTTAAATTATATTTTTATATTTTTTATTTAATTTAAAAAGTACTTAAGTTAGTTAATTTTTTTATAAAAAACTTAAAATTATTTTTTTATATATTTAGTTTTTTAATTAAAATATAATAGCTTAAAAAAACTAAATTATTTTTTTATATTACTTTTAATAATATATTTATATTAGCTAATATAAAAATATTAAAAAGTTATAACTATTTAAAATACTTTTTAAAGTTTTTAATTAAATAAATATATTTAAAAAAAATTATATAATTTAATAAATATTAAATTATTATATTACTATTCTTTTTTAAAATTATAATTTATTTAATTAGTAAAAAGTTAATTATATTAAATTATATATTATATAATTAATTAAATTAAATAAATTAAAGTTTAAAAAAATAGTACTTTTATATTAAAAGTTTAAAATAAAGTTTTTTAAATAAAGTTTATTTAATAAAAATTTATATTTAAAAGCTAATTATAAACTTTATTAAAAAGCTTATTATAATAAATATATAGTTAAGTTTTATTTATATTAACTTTTATTATATAATAATATTAAATTTATTTTAATAAATAATAATATAATATATATTTAATATAACTATATTTTAATAAGTTAATAAAATAAAAATATATTTATAAGTTTATAATATAATTATAATATACTATTTATTATAATTAAATTTAAAAGTTATAATTATATTATATTTAATAAATTATATTATTAAAATTTAATATAAAAGTATATAATTATAATAAAGAAATTTATATACTCTTTAAATAATAAAAAAATTTAAAATCTAATATATAAGCCCGGCCCGACCTAAAGGAATTATTAATAAAATAAAATGCAGTAATTTCTAATAAAAGTTACTAATAGGGTCTTTACTAAGAGAACATTATTAAGGTAGAGGTTGTAGCACACTTGCGAGAGTATAAAACGGAGATTAGCAGTAGCGACGCCTGGGTCTTTCTAAACATATGCACCTTATACTAGCAAGTCTTTAGGCGGTGGCCCCATCTCTAAAATGAAGCCGCGGTAGAGGATTCTACGGCGGGCGTCAAGGAAATGGTACTGCCAGGGACTATAGGACAGAGACTGACTTACCTGCAAGCGTATCCCTTGAGAGGGAAGCGATTGACATTTACTCGATGTCGCAACACATGGTCTCAGGGCCGGAATATCATCCCCCTGCGAAGCCTTCGGCGTCCCGTTCGGATTTGGTGCCAGCTTAGACTTGTCGTTCATTTCATTATTAAATTGCAAACGGCGAGCCATCTTTACGGACTTAGCTAATACGCGTAGTAATCATAGTTTCGCTTGCTGCAATGGAAGCCAAGTGGCATGGGTTTCCCTCAAATGCACAAATAGTCAGCATTGCAATAGTGTAAATTGATTCCTTATAAGATTGCCTTCTCAAACTAGTTTTAAGGTCTTGCAGAAGAAATCATACCCCCCTAAGACTTATAGCTAATCTCGGTAGTATACTTTGGGTCGTAATGCATCGCCCAGTACCCATCCCAGATCAGTTTTGTAATAGGACCAACCTCGCCCTTAGACTCTCCATCAAGCTTCGTAATTGGCATGATGCCACCTGCTGTAGTACACATGAAGATCTCGTCAGATTCATAGGCCAAGCTAGTAGGAACGTCGTCGAGGTGGACCGGGATCCCGGCGTTCTTTGCAACGTCGAAAACAGATTGTCGGGTAACACCCTCCAGAACGCCCTTCTTAGCGGTATAGAGAGAGCCGTCTTTAACGAAAACGATATTATAGCCCGCGCCCTCGGTAATGTTTCCGTCGCCATCAGTCAGGAATGGATACTGTGAGCCTCGATCCTGGGCCTCAAGGAGACCCCTGATCAAGTCGCCCCATTGCAGGTTCTTGATTGTTGGGTCAATCGCACCGGGCGGGACGCGGCGAACAGTGCGAGCGACGATTGCCTCTCCACCAACTGGCTGCAGTTGATAAGGCATGACCCAGACGTAGGGCATAACCAAGATATAGATGAAATGGTTCTCAGGCGTGCCGCTAGGAGTAGGTTCTCGAATGAACCGGAAGCCACGAGTAATGATTATCTGAACATAAGCGTCCCGAATACCGCTCTTGGCGATTAAATTGAGGGTAGCTTGTTCAATCTCGTTTCGTGCCATTGGTGGCTTGAGTCTTAGCTTGGCACAGCTCCTTTCAAGCCGGTCAAGATGGTCGTTGAAACGGAAGAGCTTTCCGTCCCACACGGCGGGGACGTCGTAGGTGAGGTCGCTGTGGAGGAAGCCTTGATCAAGAAGAGGGATTCGCGCCTCATATAAGGGTGTAATTTGACCATCAATGAGAGCGGCGCCGTGGCTGAGGGGGTTCTTGAAGCCGTCCTCGAGGAGCTTGGCCTGACGCTCCTCGAAGGCTTGGCAGATTTTGTCCATAGTCGCCATGGTGTCAGAGGATGGTGTTGGGGCAGGAATAGAGGAGGTGATAAAATGAGACTGACTTAGGTGGAAGCTGAGGAGCCACTTGCCATTCCGAAAGAGAAACCAGGAATCATATATAATATAACCATCTTTGATGAAGCACAAACCTATTAACATGGTGTCTGGCTCTACGGAGCCCGCGGCGGCCCGCGATGGTTATTCCGATCCCCCTCGGATGACGGCAATTGCCAACAGGGCCTTGGACAGTAAATGACAGGGTTCGCTTCGGTAGTTCATGAACGCGGCTGCATGATCACAAGCCTTTGAATCATGGGTCTGAGCCCCGCTTATCTATCCGCGCTGCACTCTTATCTATCCGCGTCCCAGCAAACTCCCGACGCAGGGTGAAAGACACTTGTGCAAACTCTTGAAAGTTATCTCGCACTTCGACACCACCGTGTCGCGTTGATATCAAATTGGTGGCACTCTATCGCTGATCTAGCGGGATGGCTTGGGTTAAAAACAGTTTGGAGATACGTCAATGTAGCTATATAAGACTTGGTGAAGAGTCCAGGGTGGTCCTAGATTACCTGCCTCATTAAATGTACTGTTGTTATGCAGCGTTGTCGACCGCTTTGCCACCGTCAATCGCACTCAACCCATATTGGAGCCAGCCACCACCCCGTAACCGTGTGTTGTCCAAGGAAAAAATGGCGGCAATAGATGCACACACTACCGATAAACCGTGCGAGGAGTCACCTCGGGACCCAAGCGTCAAGATCATCGACACACCTTCTGAAGTCGTCCTTGTCAAGCACAAACTGGGTTTCCTCAACCTGATCGCGCTGGGCTTCAACGTTTGCAACAGCTGGGCTGGGATTTCCTCTAGCATGCAAGTTGCCTTGCTACAGGGCGGTCCTGGTGCGCTCCTGTACGGCCTGTTCCTCACAACCAGCTTATATCTCAGCATCGCTTTGTCCATGGCGGAACTTGCCAGTGTCTATTCTACCGCTGGCGGTCAGTACCATTTCGCATCCATCCTTGCCCCGGATCGAGTTAGCAGGGGCTCGTCATACATCTGTGGCTTCATAACGATGATCAGCTGGGAGGTTATTGGAGCCACCGTTACTATGGTTGCTTCTGCACAGATACTAGCATTGTGGCAGTATTATCACCCTTCTTTCCGGGCGAACCAATGGCACAGCTTTGTCATCTATGAGGCTTTTGGCTTGTTCGTTGCGCTTTATAATAACCTGGTTCTCCCTAGAGCACTCTGGACGCATAATTTTGGATGTAAGTTGCCCATCAGCTTGGATACATTCAAATGCCATTCTCTGATTCGTTTATAGTCACTCTCAACATGGTCGTCTTTGTCGTAGTAACCGTCCTCCTCATTGTTCGACCCTCTAACAAGGCACCAGACGCGTTCGTGTGGGACACTTTTGTCAACTTCACTGGCTGGCCCGACGGCATCTGCTTCCTGACGAGTCTTCTTACCAGTTCCTTCGGATTCACCGGACTTGACGCCTGCATACATTTGGCAGAAGACGTTAGCTCACCCAAGAAGGTGGTCCCAAGGGCAATAGTTCTGACAGTAGCGATTGGTTTCGTCACTACATTTCCATTCATTGTAGTTCTGCTCTACGGAATCAGTGACATGAATGCTGTTTTAGCAATCCAAGGGTAAGCATCTCGTTGCTCGTGGGTGTCAGTGGTCGAACTCCAGTGGAGCTTAACATATTCTGCAGATATCTTCCTTTTGAGATGTACAGAATGATATGGAGGTCAGATACGGCTGCTATCGCCATTATAGTCTCCAGCATCGTTCTTACATTCTGCATCGTCAATGCCATCATGCAAACGTCTTCTCGTATGACTTGGGCGTTCGCTCGAGATAATGGTATCAGCTTTTCTTGCGTTTTTGGGAAAATGCATCCGACACATGGGGTCCCTCTCAATGCGGCGATCCTCAATTGGGTAATCCTATCTCTCTGCGGTGTTGTATTCTTAGCTTCGAAAATCGGTGAGTACCAGACGCCGTGGGCGCATCTTATTACCGAGAAATTGACCCACAGACAGCATTCAATGCCCTACTCGGATCTATGGTCGTACTGCAGCTGCTATCATATGAAATCCCTTTGGTGCTGCTTCTCTGGAGACGACGAGGGAACCGATTTTTACCACCCAACCGACCCTTCCGGCTCCCAAAGACGGTCGGTTGGATTGTGAACGTGTACGCCGTTGCTCTTGGCTCGGCGTTGTCGGCTTTCTTCCTCCTACCACCCTTCTTGCCCGTCACTTCACAAAACATGAGTCAGTCAATCACTCTTAAACGTCTTTGCTATTACTGACATATGAAAGACTATACCTGTGCCATTCTTGGTATCGGTGCAGTACTTTGCTTGCTGAATTGGTTCATCCATGCGAGGCAGCACTATAATGGGCCTCATATTGTTTTCCACGAGTAGGCGGATCTATTGGTTCCTGACTTGGACTTCACTTTGTGTGTTGTTCGCGAGCAGGTTTGCACGAGAAGGACTTTCCAATTTGGCACCAATACCACACTGAAGGTATATCTAAGCTAGGAGTATGACTCAATGCCGAACAGCCCTCGCCTTTGGGATATTCCTGCTCGCTTGTGAACCACATTCATGTCCTGTTAATTAAATGTATACCTTGCCATGTCCACCATCCTCCCATTAGATATCATTCCTTCAGAGAGAAGTTAATCCATGGTCTCCAAACGCTAATGCTGATGAACGTTCATCTGGAATTGCGGATGCTAAGATACTGAAAACACTCGGTTGTAGTACGAAGCCGTCTCCTTGCCCAATCAATCTGTCAAAGCTTCGGCTTCTCAAGGTTAAGACTGTCCACCAATTCAAGTACTGCTTTCGCGCAGCCATAAGAGCACTGATATCCAGCTCCTCCGTGCCCATAGTTATGGATAACCCATGCATCTCCGATCCTCTCCTTGTCCACCCTCGCGCCCCCGTCTCTTGCGGGTCGAAGGCCAACTCCATGCCTGATGACGTCGAGTGCTTCGATCCCCTTTCCTCCGGTCAGCTCAGGATTCGCAGCAACGCAACGCTGCATGATGCGAATCGCAAGGTTGGGATCATGCTGCGATTCCCAGTTATCGCGTTGGTAGCACCCACCCAGAATTGTGCCTCCGCCGGCAGCGCGACACATCACGTACATTGCCTCATCTGGCCCATCGTCGGTCCCTGAAGTCGCTGTCATGCCCTTGGATTCGTTTCGAACCAGGACAATCTGGCCCCTTGCAGGGTGAAGCTTCAAGTCGCACACCCCCTTGAGATTGCGCGAGCCTAGGCCGGTGCAGTTGATGACGATGCCAGGCTTTTCACCACTGTGGTGAATGGTTGAAGCATCGCTTATATGGCTCATTTCAGCTCGCTTGAACACCACCCCCCGCGTGAGGCATTGGCCGACGAGCCATGGCAGGTAGATGGCGGTGTTGATGCAAACCGATGTCATAGCATGTCCGCTATCTATGCCGTCCCCAAGTTCGCTCTTGGGAATTGGACGATACTGTAATTCTTTTAGCTTAGCTTTGTACACTTGGTAATATCTTCACCTACATTGGGCAAGACTGCAGACCACCAAGGCCTGTCGGAAAGAAGCCCAGCAAACCACTTGGCCGTGACAGTATCGCCGTCTTTACTTCGGTTCAGGATCTTGAGATCTAATTACCCAAGTTCAGAAAGCTGGTCGATGCGGGATAACGCGTCTCGGTAATGGAGACGGTTGAATGGCAGGAGTGCATACCCTGAAAATGAACACCAGCCTCGGGTCTATTTCGAGCAAGGTTTTCAAGGGCCGGCCAAGTGTCTTTCTCCCAGCGTTGAGCAGGTGTTCCTGTAACCGATACTCTGTACAGGTACCGTAAGGAGCCAGGTTAATGTAACACGTTGAGAGACCCTTGCCCATTACTTACGGCATGTAGTTTGCTCCGGCCCATGGCGAGGCGTATTCGATGTCATAGTCGCCGGGCATGTGCTTTGCCACGACAGAAATACTATACGAAGATTCTTCGGACAGAAGCAGCGCCGTCGTGAGGCCGAAAAGGGGGTTAGTTACGTGAAAGACCCAATCAAGGAGTGGTCAAATATCTACCAGCAACGCCTGCCCTATAGCCTGGTCATCAACACATGTTCATATTATGTAAAGAGAGGAAGACGAACCCAATAATCACCACGTTTGTTCCAGCCATGATATCAGAGAGAAGGTTTATCGTGGAAGTCGTTTTCACCGAATCACAAACGGTCAACACCATCAGATGTCGGGCGTTGAAGCTCTGAAATATCGAGCGACTGGCCGTAGGAGATTGGCCTCGGAACCCTCGGGAAACCGATGGCTCGGTCAGCACATAACAAATACTCGCAATCTTTCTTCGGCGGTGTGCCACTCGGTGTTCCTCACGGTTGCACTGCCCACTGCAGGCTAAACCTAACCCGTTCTTGCATCTCAGGTGTCCTTGTCGCGCTTCCGCGGTGGAGCCTCGAATCTAATCTATCCGCATTGCAGCGCTTATCTATCCGCATGTTTATGTCACAAGCAGGTAAGCAATTTCGCTTGGAGCAAGATTATATTCTCTCAACCGCGGCAACAAAGATTCTCAATTCACTGTAAAGATGGTGCACTTCCAGATGCGGACATCATCACGGGACATTTTCAGGGAAATATCAAGGCAGAGTAACGAATCAAGGCCGCAGCAAGGACGCATCCTTCTGCTTCAGAAAGCTATGCATGTCAAAAATAGTATAACGCTTTAAAAAATCGAAAATGTAGGATCATGTTGCGAAATCGTAAGATACAGGCCATAGGGTCCGTAAACAAGCGGGTCGGGGTTATCCCAGAGCCGGCTGAGTAGTTCAATCGTCCTGATGCTATGGTTCATGCGGTATCTTGATTCGTTTAGAGCCTTCGAAAGATTTTCCTGCTGCCGCTTTTGGATGGTGCAAGACCCAGAAATGATAATAGGCCACAGGAGTGTTGCGGACCATTGAGAACAGTCCAGATCAAATCCAAAATCATAGACGGCATCGATGTGACTTTGAAACTGGCACACGATTTTTGGATTCAGTACGGACGACCCTTCCATAGCTGCGATCAAATATATCTCGATACCCAGCTGAAAGATCTTGGATACCTGGCTTAGGCTCCCTTCGTGACAGCTACTTGAGGATGGAGAATCTGGGTCGTTATGAAGGAGCTTCCAGTCTTGAAGGTAGCGCCGAAGCTTACCATGGAGCTCAACACAAGCAGATGTGGGATCGGGGATCCCAGACTCTTGCTCCATCAATCGATGGCTGAAGAGCAGTGATATCTGGGGTATCAGCACAAAGAGATCATGGAGGCCAGCAAACATGGTTCCAAAAGTGCTGTAGATAGTGAGGCTGTTAAGCGAGGTGATGAAAGAGTCGAGCGAGAACATGCGCTCCTGGAGCAGACCGTACGGTGTAAGACAGTTCGCGACGGTGAGGTAGGCGTACAGCTCAAGTCCAAGCCCGAAATGAGTTGCTGAGTCGGATTCCAAGGGTTCTGTAGGTTGGCGACTCTGTATCTCGACGATTATCTCTCGGCTGGCGTCAAGATGGCGAAACATGGCGCCTTGATTACTCCCGGAAATAGCCTGCGTCCATACAAAGAGTCGAGTTCAGCAAGGAATGAAATGGCAAGTGAGAATGGTTCAAACACCAACCTCGAAGTGACATAGCATCACTAGAACTAGTAACAGCCGAGCTAATTTGTCCACTCTGGAAGTCTTGAGCGCCGAGACCTCAACGAGGAGTTGATGGACCAAGCTGCTATAATGATCCAGGGTTGCTTCCTGGATAGACTTGGGAGATGTGTTTCTGAAGTTCATGTGTGCCCCACTGACAGCCAAGACGCTGTGCATAACCATATCGTCCACCGAGGCGATGGGGATGATTTGCCCAAGAAAGGCGTTCTCCTTGAGCGGCATAGGAAGCATAGTTGCCGTTGTCGTGACATAATGCTGCAAGAGGAGGGGAGACACTTGCGTCAGAGTACACGATCGCCTCGAGTCCAGGAAGGATCCCAGCGATCGGTTCCAGATGCTAGCCGTTATGGACACATCAGCTGCCACTGGTGACGAATCATCTCCGTGTAATGGCGGCCCCTCATCTGGGCTGGCGACAGTGCCGCCGAGCAGAGGCGAAGTCGCGGCTGCTATCTCGTTCTGGTCTACCGGCCAAGTGCAGTCAAGCTTGTTCCGCCTGCAACCGAGGCATCTTGGCTTTTCCTCGCCGCACTTCTTCTTTCGATTTCGGCAGTTCAGACAGCCGTTTCTGGATCGCTTGAACTGTCTTGATCGTCCGATGTAGGGCCTCGTAGCGCCCCGCGTTATTGGTTGGTTGCTGGGATCCGTAGTCGGCTGCGACATTCTGTTGGGCCCGCATGAGGGAAGAGAGTCGATGAGGTGTGAACGGCTGGTCACTGATCACGCGATGCAAGGAACTTCAAAAGGGAAGTGGGAACGTCGTGCCAGGATACAGCGAAAGACCGTTCTTATCTAGCCGCGTTACGAAGCGCTTCGGGTTTGCAGGGATCATGGGTCTGCCTCCATGTGAACCCCGCCTCCCTCATCAGGTGCGCGCGTCAAGCCGTAATTAGTTAGGATGTTAGTTAGCGAAAGAGATTACACGGCTGCCTCCGCGGAACCCCGCGGCCGACGCAACGTCATCCCGGCCTTTCCACATTTGACAGCCAAAATCCGGGGAAAGAAGGAGCTAGGTAGGTGCGCTTCCTTGTTGCCACTTCGTTGCCATAGGAGGTTTGTTCGTCGGCGTCGACCAGTTGGAAGAGACATATATAAGTGTTCAGTGTTCTTTCAAAGTTGTAGAGATGCAGCCTCAGAATACCTACGATTCGCAATTTGTCAGAGCCTGCAACAACTTATATGCAAACGAAACCACTTCAGATCGGCGTCAACTGATTAGCATCTAGCCATGTCAGGTCAAGAAGAAAAGGGCTTCGGCCTCCGTCACAAGAAGGTCATCATCATTGGAGCCGGGTTTGGAGGCATTGGTATGGCCTGCCAATTGAAGAGAAAGCTGGGTTGCACCGACTTCTGTCTGATGGAACGTCAATCGGGCATAGGAGGCACCTGGTGGATCAACACCTACCCAGGCATAGCCTGTGACATGTGAGTCTCTTCCCCCCAGCCACTAGAGACAGATAAACAGTGAGGTTGAAGGACTCTACTTACAATGTCACCAGTCCTTCGCCGTTCTATTCCCTCTCCTTCTCCCAGAAACCAGATTGGTCGACATTCTTCGCACCAGGCAAGGAAATTTGCAAGTATCTTGAAAAGATAGCCGACGATTTCGAACTGAGGGACAAGGTTCATTTGGATACCGAAGTGGCTTCATGCAAATGGAACACCAAAACCCGCCAGTGGGAGGTTACATCTCGCCAGCTGTTGCCGGGCCTCGGTGATCTCTCCGCCGCAGAACGAAAACGGATTCTAGAAACCGAAGGTCCCTCATCAGTTTACTCGAACGAGACGTCATGGTCATGCACGGTCCTTGTTAGCGCTGTCGGGGGGCTTGTTGAGCCCGCTCCATGGCCCGCCAATGTTGCCGGCAAGGACGAGTTCCAAGGAAAAATCATCCACTCGGCAAGGTGGGATTCCGGCGCTGACTTTCGCGGCAAGAATGTCGTCGTCGTGGGAACTGGGTGCAGCGCTGCGCAGCTGGTTCCGCGGCTGCTCTCGAGCGATTATGGGGCCAGTCACGTCACACAGCTCATGCGAGAGCCTCCTTGGGTACTGCCTCGTATCACGCCTCCTCTGGGTGACAACTTCTACGAAAAATGGAGTCCATTTCTCTGCTCGTACGTGCCCAACTACATGCGGGCTTTTAGAGCCCTAGTGGCCCTGGTCACTGAGCTTGACTTTCCGCTTTTCGGTGCGAGTCGTTCTAGCGAGCGGAAGAGGCACAACCTTGAACAGAACCTTCTTCAACATATGAGAGAAACGGTTCCGAGTAAAGTAGGCGGTTCAGCCCAACTTGTCGAGGTCTCGCTAATTAGCGTTCAATAGTACCATGACATGTTGACGCCACGTTATTCCATTGGCTGCAAGCGGCGTATCTATGACACTGCCTGGTTCCCTTGTCTGCACGATTCGCGAATTGAGCTTACAACTCTGGCGATGGAAAGTGTTAATGAGAATAGTGTAACTCTACGTCCGGGCCCAAAGACCCATCCGAATGAGAAGAATCTCGAAACTCGCAGCGTTCCCGCCGACATCATTGTGCTCGCAAACGGTTTTGCCGTCAGCCGATGGTTTCATCCTCTTGAGGTAGTGGGAAACAAGGGAACGACATTGCAAGAGGAGTTTGACGAACGAGGAGGTCCACAGCTGTATCGTGGCACATCTCTTGACGGGTTCCCTAACATGTTTATTCTCTTCGGGCCCAACAGCTTCACGGGACACAGCAGCGTCGTGCTTGGCCTCGAAAACCAAATAGACCATGCCATCAAGCTGATGCGCCCTGTTCTTGCTGGAGCAGCCGAGATAGTGGAGGTGAAGAGGTCCGCGGTCATCAAGTACAATGCAAAGGTGCAGTCAGACTTGAAAAAGATGGTATGGAATGGTGGTGGCTGCTCCAACTGGTACGTGGGATCTGAAGGCCGCAATTATATGTCATACCCGTAAGTGAACCTGGCAGGCGGCTTGCGCACATCACTGACTGTTCTTTTTGTCGAGGTACTCTATGGCCTACCAAACTATTCGTTTTATGTTTCCTACGTGGTCTGACTGGGAAGTCAGCTGGACCCGGAAACCCCGAAGGATGGGATGGCCTAGTTTTCTTTGTGCTTGTTTGGTTGTAGCCTTGAGCGTGGCTACCTTTAAAAGAAAACTGTTCTTCTTCAGATATTTCTACGACGTCGGCTTACGGATTTTGCAGAAGTATTCCAAAAGATGAGGGATGGCGAGGTGACCGTCTAGAATACTAGTTTACAATTTATGTCTGTAAATGGCATACAAGCCACTATGGAGTTGTTGCATTACTGGTCAGCGGCGTCTGCTGCTTGCATGCGCCCAACTGGATATTAGGAGGGAGGAAAATCCATTTTGCCCATCGATAATGAAATTGTTACGACATTGGACGTACCGGCTGATGATGCACTGGACAAGAAAGTAGTTATCATGTGGAGTTTTGTCTGCGACTTCGATCCATGGAGACAATGAGTCAGCGGCAAGGAAGACGGTGTTCTATTTGATCAAATCCAGCGCCGACAGGTACCCAAGACTATCTGCAGCACCGAAAATGCATATGTACAGTCATTTTCAAGCATCATTCTTATGCAAGACAAGAAGCACGCTTAATCTTACATGTATGCTAGCTATGCTCGACCCGATGATAATAACGCGCCGTGTCCCGCTTTGAATAGAATTTTCAAATCGTCAAAGTGATAGAAATCAAACAAAATCTTCTTAGACACCGAGATAGGGATGGTTCCATCGAGTTGATAGGTGTTTGTTTAGTGTTAAGTCATAGTCTGCATCTAATTGTATCTAATTGTAGCAGGGACTTGTAGTAAAAGTCTTCAGCAACTGCTGCCAGCCAAGAAGTATTCTATCTTGTCGAACATCCAAGAAGGCTTTTCTATTACTAGGTAACTTTTTTCGAAGCCGTAAATACCAACCATGACGGCGATCCCTAAGCCGAGTTGTCAGGAGTTTCTTCTATCTATTCCTCAACAAACTTAGGCGAAGCAGAGAGTTGAGGAAGAACAAATTATCTTCATCCACATGTCGCACTTTTTGAAGACGGAAATGCTCCCCAAGTTTCGTGGTGCAATTAGTTCCAGATAGAATCCTTCAAGAGAGCCATATTCAGAGTGATCCAGCATGACACCAGCATATCGATAGCATCACAAGTCACCCCACTAAACTCTAACTCAAAGATGCTTAATCCTCTTCTAGACTCGATTGCTATATGGAAATCAAAGACCACCCACGAGTGGAAGTTAGCTGCCCTTGCCTAGAAGAGCAACAACTCCAGTTATATCCTAACGATAGCCGACTACGCGGATGATATCGACAGTCTCTATGCACACCCACATGCCACCGCAAGACTGTCAAGTGTTGGGCGGGGATGGAGGACGCTGAGGAAGCTCAGAGGAAGCTTACAGGGTGTGTTAGACGATCCGAGACTGTCCCAAAAGCGAAGCTGCGAGAAGGTCTGTCCGACATGCAGGCCAAGCTATCCGAATCGCCCGGTCTATGAACCCTGCTAAGGTCCGTGGGCCTGTCTCATATGCCGGTTTGCCATTTTGGGTATATGAAATGCTGTTTGCAACAAGAGTGGATAGGCCAGGACCAAAGTGTGCGAGGGCAACAGATCAAGGATGCCAGAATCAAGCCGTCTGGCTCCAAAGTAGTAAGAACACACCGTGGAGAAATTTCTAAACTTTTAGAGCGGATTTCCATGCTTTAGCCTTGAATGAGACCAAAGCCATGATTCTCTCCAAACGTGAGGCATCTCGGGGGTTGTCAGCGTCCCGCATGTGAATTTTGTCCCAACAGTGACGCCCCTTCTCATTAATCAAACAATTCACCTTTCAAGCAGGCTGTAATATATTCTTAGAAGCTACAATGCATAAATATTCTAACAGGGAGTATGGACGCAACGTAAGGAAGATCGTCGTAAAATAAGAATATGCTAATACAACACGGAGCCGATTTGCACTTCCTGGATTCTGTTCACCAAGAGACCCCTAGAAACTTGAAGTTTTCTCCCAGGAGATATACGTCCACCCTACTCAGGTCCTTGGACATTGGACGTTGGAAGAAACTTTTCACTGCTGTCAAAGCCATCAGCGACCCCCCCCGGCTGGTATATCTTGTCCGCATCGAGGCCTGGTTGGCGAACATGGAAAGTGACGATATTAGGATGACCTTACGACTTACAGCCGTTTATATGACTCGAGTTCTTGTGTCAGGCCAGATGTGCTTCAGAACGGGCTTCTTGGTCAATATGGGATGAGTACAGACAGAATTGATGCCCTTTGTGCAACGACACAAGCCTTTTTATCAAGGCAGTAGAGGGATCATGTCGAACGTCGTGTTCTAAATCGAGTTCCGCCGCTCCAGTGCGGTCCTAAGGCCCCGTGCGATATACGAGTAGCCATCACAAGTAGATAGCTCGCCGTCGTCTCTGCCATGTCCAAGCGGCGCGAGAATCTCGTCTATAAACCACGGCAGGTAGACCGTTTCAGCCCACGCAATCAACTGCCTCAGGCCTGCCACAGTCTGGTAAGTCTCCATGATGCTCTGGGTGCTTCCAAACTGGCGATCGGTCCAGAAAATGGTCTTGGTGCCTTCACGGGTCGACAACACCAAGAGCCATCTGTGGCCGTGGATGATGACGCCAGGGATAAAGGGCAGCCGAGATAAGGCCCTGTTTGCCTGCGCCATTGTGCGCCCTCGTGGAAAGAGAAGAGCGGAGTGAAGAAATGACCACTGGGCTGCGTGCCAGGTTCCCATTTGCAACTCGGCTCCGTGTAGCGGCAGCCCTGAACCCTCAGTCTTGATGCTCAGAATGATTGGGCGAAGTTGGAGGGATGTAAGTTTAGTATGGTTGACAGAGAATGTTGTTGTTTTCTGGCAAAGAGCCTGGAGGACCTGAGGCGACGGAGCCTTTTTATGGCTCGGAGCCAAATATAGGCTAAAGTCAACTGCGCTGGGCTCAGCAGATTTTGAGAGGTAGATTGGATGCGATTAAGCAGTGGTACTATGAATGATAGTCAGTATAAGCTGGATCATGCTTCTGAGAGACGAGCCTAGCAGTAAAATCGATTGGAGCTTCCGTGTTCTTCCTAGGGTCCCTGAGAATGGCTTCCAAGAGGCGGTGGTGCACCTCCTGGTCCCATCCTCGTTCCTCATGCTCGGATTCTTGACATCTGCTCGCCCATCTGCACACCGAGGTGGCCTCTTCCGGCGACGGGATACGGCCCGGAAGACTGTCAAATGTGGAAGCACTGGTAAAAGCGAATCGCCAAGAACGAAAATTCGTGCCCTTGACCATGGGACTGTCTAGAATCTCGTCGCGTCTGTTTTCGGGTAGGAACTCGAGGCCGTTGCCAATGTCGCGCAGGATAGACAAGAGAAGCTCGGCTTCGGCGTTGGGGGGCGCGTCAAGCTTGAGCTGGCGCAGCTCCACGCCGGCTTCATCGAGCGGGAGGCTGAACAGTTGATTCTTCAAGGGGGACAAGGCATAAGAGTCTGAGACAGACAAATGCAGTGAAATAGGTGGGAAATCCTGATACAACAAGGGTGTTTCTCCGGGGTTCGGCGTCGTTGTCATGTCCATGTCCGTCTTTACTGGCTCGGACAGGGCTCCGATCCAGTTGACAATCTCTTTGTTGTTTCGCATAGCGTATTAATCTATGAGAGTGAAAATGGTTTCCGTCTCAATATGACATGGAATGCGAGCCGATTGTTATGAAGTGTTACTCTGGCGTTGCTTGAGTTGTGATGTCGTTAGCATGGCAACCGATTGCACTCTTGTGCCTTCACGAGTGAGTTCTATTCACACTGCTCACAATATTCGTGCCGTATAGATGATCGAAACTAACCGTATAGACAGAGTAGGAGTGGCAGAAATTAAGGTTTAAGGTTTAAAATGAGTCTTCGTTAGGGAGTAGGATTTATGTAAATCTGATAGTGCTTGATGCCCTGCCATCGCATGTCAGGACCGGCTGTAGTCGTTGGACGAAACTTCATTTGAGAGATGACAAAATCATCCCGGTTAGCCATTTTGTCTAGCAATTTAAAGTGCTGGAAACAGTACAGCAGGTGGGACATTTCCAACAATAAAAGGTGTCGTTTTTTCAATTAAGTCACTTAATCTTCAATACACTACGAGCGCCATATAAGGCGAACTGGTTCCCCAAGTAAGAGCAGGTGCGTCATCTGATAATTTATCTTACAGATGTTCAAAAACATCTGGACAAACTATAATGCTTGTCTTGCGATTCTGTAACCCTTGTGTCGATATGAGTGGCATTGATGTGTTTTGGGACACCAAGGCTCTCCAGACTCATAGAAAAAAGGATTTTGACCTACTAAGAAAGCAAAGTCCTAACACGAGATATGGGAATACTGCAGTCTACTGGCCACCGATCGAGGAGTTTGTGTGCTTGTCATAGAGCTCGCTAATGGACAGAAGACTTCTGATTGGCGTAGATGAATCAAGTGTCGCCATTTTCATCAAGGAAGGAAGGTCTTTTGTGGTGGATCAAAGCGGGCTGGATGTTAAAAAGGGATTTATTCAATTCGTTGCATCTGGTGTCGAGGCGACAGGGTCAGTCGCAATCGAAGGATTGGAGGTCTTTACGGTCGTTGGATCACCCCAAGCAATACTGTAGTGACAAGCTCAGTCTAAATAAAGAATGTTAAATAACCGTGCTGGGATGTTCGCACGTCATCATCTGTCCCTCCTTTAATACATCGCGCGTGCTGCAGGCCCGATGTATGTAGTTGGCATACAGCATACCAAGTCTTCTTGCTGGCCATCAGGTCGGCCAGACAGTGCCTCATTTAGAATGGGAAGCCAATTCAAAGCCAATCAGATGCTTCTTTGCTTGAGTGAAGATCAAAACTCCGTTTATGATAGACGTGGTCTGACACATGTGTTAATGAAATTTAGATGCACCAGCCAAGGAGATGCTTTTACAAGATGTTTTTTTTCACACCGACCGTTTAATCTGTTATGAATTAAGCAAGCCTTGATTCAACAAGTAGACTGGGCGTCAATGTGATGATATACTTGAAATTTTCTTCCATTCATTTTTAATGAAAATCCACCGTAGCCCCCATCCATCAGGAATTGTGACACTGATGATCTTTAACAAACTTTGGCCAAGTATTTGTAAAGACGAGATATTTGATGCTTGCCTCAGCATCATGAAAAACAGTAGCAGCAAAGCCGTCAGGGATATCACCCCAGTACAAACCCGTGTCCCCAATTGTTTCTGTCTCGTTAGTCGACGTTATGATACCAGCCTCGGAGCCATGAGATGACGCTGCAGACGACCTGACTTGGGGCGTCATGGGAAAGGAGTCAAAAGGCGTAGCGGGGTCAACCTCACGCTTCTCGCCATAGAGAGCGCGTGCGGACGACTCGAAAACAGATTCAAGCCTCTTGAGGTCTTGAGAGGAAAGGTTAATCTGGAATTTCGCATCTCGAGAGCTAATAAAATCGATATAAATTCGGAGAGCGCTATTGAATCGTTCGCGGACAAGTTGCTGGACTTTGTGATCTTGACTCTTAGTTGGATCATAAACAGCTGGAGGAAGTGAAGACTTCCACTCAGCAACAGCTCTTAAAAAGGCAATATTCTCTCCAGAGAAATCTCGGAGGGCAGAAAATTGCTGAAGAGGCCCAGGGTTTCGTTCGAGGACGTACTCGAGCGCTTCCATAGTGAGAATGCTTACGTCGGAGTCGCTTCTTGTAGAGCCATCCTTGGACAATCCGGTCAGAAATGAGCCGGCAACCGCCGTGGAGGCTGTGGTGATTGACCTCGAGGCCTTGCCAACAGTCTTGTTCAGTTGCCATTGAGCGATTGACTCAAGGGCCTCTTGGCGCAGAGTGTGGTATCGAATCACTTCCCAGCAGGGAAGGAAGATGGTAAAGATCTCAAGCATCATGATGGAGAGAGCAATCCTTGATAGTGTGAGCTTAGATACTCTCGATTCATTATATGAATGTCAAGACAGCTTACCATTGAGGAGGAATCCAGAATTTATTCACCGCAGACATGGCGGGAACATACAAAGCAATAAGCCACATAGGGGTAGCATGAAGACTGCTCAAGCGGTCAGAATCGAGTCGGCCATTCCGTCAAGGGACACTGACCTCGAAAGACAACAAGCAATAGTTTGGGTCCTCCATCCCTGTGTATCATTGATTCCCCGAGCCTGCCATAGAATGTAGGGAGCGACTATCCACGCCCAGAAGAACTGCCAAAAAACGGATGGCCACCTGGGAAATGGTTAGTGCTGGGTTACTTTAAGGAATTCATAGTACTACCATTCCCAGCCTCTGAGCATCTGAGACTTTTGAAAGTCTTCCGTTCCCGTAACCTCGGTGCCCGGGATGCCGAAGGACTGATGAAACTTTCGCGAAATGAGGTACATGAAGATTGTAAGCAAGAGCTGGTTTGGGGTCAGCAATTGAAATGGTATCAACACGCTGCAAGCTGCCTTACCTGACAGATCATGCCTGCGCCCACTAAGAGGAGTATCTTTCGCGTGTAGTCGAGAGATTGAAAGCCACAGAAGAAGGGCCTGGTCTTGGCACGCTTGCTTATAATTGAAGCAGAGTCTGAAGCGAAGAGCTCCTTCTGGGCTTTGGCGACATGGAGAAAGCGGCTATTAGAGGCGTGGAAGAGAGCTATGCCACAGGGGAGGTAGATGCTCATGACCCAGAACTCGACCCGAGGAGTAGCGAGCGGGAACCAGACGTAGCCAGTCTGGACGGCGCCCCAGTAGAGATGGAGCATGGTAATAGCCAGGAACGATAGCGGTAGACCTCTAATTCTTAATATGGGCATGTCACGGCGACGCCATAGAAAGATCATGCCGCCTGCGATGATAAAGGTCCAGGATAGGGCAAAGACCATCCAAAAGATGCCGAGGGCATCGAGGTTGGCATGGGGTTGAGGCTTGGTCGGGGAGTTTGAGTGGGCCATATTGTGAGTGAAGAAATGCGAAGTGAATTGCAAAGATCGAGAAAGGGAAAGCAGTAGGGAATGAAGATAGTCAAATTGGGTGGCCTAGACGCGCAACGGGGCTGAGGGACACATATATCTTGTTGGCCATGGGCTCAGACGTTGAGCATCACCAGCACCATGCGAGGAATAATGACTGGTCCTGGCACTGGGATATCTCCTAACCTGATCGAGATCGTGATCAGCAGGAACCTCGTTACCCCACACCCTCCGATCCCAACAATGCTGCCCCTTTTCATTATAGGGCTCACCCGGTTTGTCAACCTATTAGCCCCGGGAGGCCCCAGCTCCCTACAGACACAAAGATGGTGTGCCTTCACGCAGGCAGTCATCCGATATTTTGCTCTGGCAGGCCAGGTCAGACTGAAAAGATGATCTGAGCGCCAACTCTGCAGCCGTCATTGACGCACCATGTCGTCATGCTCCCGTCACTTTGTGGCGCTTGTCTTCCGCAGACGTCGGGCCAATTAAACCGCTAGTTAGTTCTGATGAATAGCGCAAGCCTTGGGTCCGTCGCGCTTTGACGTGTCTAACCCGTAACTTCTTGTCATTTTCCCTTTCAGACTAAGCGTGGTGTTTCCAGCGGCACGGGCTTATGTTTCAACACGTCAGATTCTCATCCGCCGCAGCCACTTGCAGAATCACAGCACGAATCCAGTCTAGATACCCGTCGCCTTGACTGCCTGTGAGGCCAGCCAGAACTCGTCCACCCTCCCGTCGGAGCGCCACATGTTCTCCGTTGAAGCAAGCTTGGGTTGTTTCACCTGATTATGCATGTGGTTTGACAGACCAATTCATCTCCGCACGTGCGCATCTCACTCATGCTACAACAATGAGTTTTAGGTCTTGCCCTTTCTGGGTCCATGGACTCCTATTTTGATTCGATACAAACTCTGAGGAGGAAACAGATTGTTAGTGATCACATGCAGCCAATTGATGCTGACATAAAACGTCTTTTATTGCCGACACTAGAGCTACATCGCCGGACTGGACAAGCCCATGAAGATCAGCATGATAATATTACCTCTGCATCGGTTCACAGGAACTGCTCATCAAGAATCTATTTACAGCCACTTTGCCTTGTTCTCTTCAACAAACGCCTCCCAGGTAGTAGGCTTGTCGCTCAAGAGGTCCAGGCTCTCCTTCAAGTCGGCTCTAGCGTAGTATCCTGGATCTTCGAGAAGGAGCATGTTCTCCAGCATTTCTTGCGCGACAGGTGGTGGCAGGAAGCTCTTGAACACGTCAGGGGGCAGCTGAATAGCCGTGGTAGGCTTTCCGATGACTTTGGAAAATTCGGAAGCGACCCGCGAAGGAGTGTAGTAGTCCGTAGCCGCGTATATCTGCTTGCCGAGGACGGATGGGTATTGCTGGATAGCAGCCTTGACAAATTTCCCTACACAAGCGTCATCGTTG
Organism: Thelonectria olida; assembly: GCA_020736575.1. Classification (NCBI taxonomy): domain Eukaryota; kingdom Fungi; phylum Ascomycota; class Sordariomycetes; order Hypocreales; family Nectriaceae; genus Thelonectria; species Thelonectria olida. The sequence continues at coordinate 20,762 of JAGPYM010000089.1, forward strand.
GATGTTGTCCGGGACAATTTCAGGTTGTAAACCTACCTGTATCACTGCCAACATCAAACAAGGGAATCTGCGCCTTTTCTGGGGACACCGGGAGAGCCAGTGTATAGTTTCCATCCTCTCCCTTATTGATCATGGTGAACATATTGGACATGAAAAACCCAGGTAGGACAAATGACGCCGGGACGCCACTATCTCGGATATATTTCTCAACCTTGGACTTGCCCACAAAATGGCTGATATTGGGCAAACGACCCCCGCTAGCTTCAGTCGTGTTAATGAGTGACGAAAAGATCAGGTGCTGCACGCCCGCTGCCTTGCTCGCGTCGGCGACGGCTTTGCCCTGCGAAATCTCAACATCGTCTGAGGAGCTCTCCCAGAAATTAGTAACCAAAAAGACCGTATGGGCGTCTTTGACAGCTGGAGCAGCTAGTTCAGCAGAGGACATGTCGGCCTACACAGCGTTATTAGATAGTATAGGAGAGTAAAGTCTGAATGGAACTTGCCGTTACGACCTCGACGCCCTTGGCTGCGAGTTCCTTTGCAGCTGGCTTGGATGCGTCGCGGGTGATGGCGCGAATCTTAAACTGCTTAGAGAGGGTAGGGTCGTTGAGGATGGCCCGGATGACGGAGCCACCTTGATTGCCAGTGGCACCAAAGACGGTCAGGAGTTTAGACATGATGAAGTGTACTGGAGAGATGGATTCCTTGTAGAAAGTTGACGATGCGTCGGATAATGGTTGATGGTTGATGCTTGAGAAGAGGCGATAAGTTGTTTGTTGATGATTCCTGCACGATGATGCAGGTTGTTTTATACTCTGCAATGTGCTTCTAGCAATGTCCGAATAGTGGCAACAATGGCGTGTCGGAGAGGCTTTCGTAATCATTGACTTACGGACTGTCGCTAATCGGTATTTCGGTCAACGCCAAGACTGAGCCCCATTCGACCAGCCATCCTTGTGGGAGTGTCGTGGATTCCTGCAAGGGACACGCTGCCTACTGTTCATAATTAACAAGCACTGAGAAGAATTAACAAGCATTTTGCACGTTACGGGCCTTCGGGGCTTTCGGGGAACGCCAAGACCGACCGCCACAGAATTGCCTTAAAGTAGCTTAGTGTCAGTCATGCTGTCCCTTGGACCTCGCTCGATCTCGCTCCTTCGCGCTCAGTTTAATTTTCTAATTATACTGTTCCTCTCCAAAATGGTCTGCACTGCTGGCAGGCTAGCCTCAATAATAAAATCGCCTGCAATGATCTTGCCAACTTGTTAAAACATCCCGACGTTTTTACCTGCGGTTTCTGTCGAGACCTGGCCGTTGACTGCTTCAATCTAGTCTTCGCCCTGCGTGCACATAAGAAAGGGCAAAGCTACCGACACTGGCGCGCTGCACCGCCGCAACATGTCTTCCCTTGCCAAGAATCCAAAGGGGCCCTTCACCCCCAAATCCCTGACGGGCCCTTTTTGGTCCATGGCATCGCCCTCAAGCACTGCGGTCAGATATCTTCCCTCCTTGTAAACTTCGTAGTCTAACCAACCACTCAGAATTCCATGGTTCACCAGGAACCGCAAGATTTCAATAAGAACCCAGTCTTGTGGGAGATTTTCTTGGCTTTCTGGCAGTTCCAGCAGGCTCCCGAGGACAAGGCGTTCTTGTACTTCCAAATTGCTGGTGAGACACTCCCAGTCACACCAAATTTGAGCAGCTATGGCTGAGTTTATTCAGAATTTAAAACCCCCTGTTTTCGTACAACTTTCCGGATGGAACTGAAGAAAGTCAAGGTACGCACATGAGCTATAGGACATGGGTTCTGGACCTTGGAGCTTTCCCCATTGATTCATCTGCGCATACAGAGTCGTCATAAGGTTGATAGTCTGTTCTCAACAACTCGCTTCCACTGAAAGAGCTCGAAATCCCACCCCTTAAGTAGAAGGTTGCTCTGCTTTCGAACTGACTCCATATCTTCGGAAAGTTAAATCTCTGTTGGTTGTTCAGGCCAACCTCCGCGAAGGATTTGTACATCTTCTACGTTCTTACGACGTCTTCGACCGAGTAAGCAACAACAAACATAACAAAGGCAGTGACATTGTTATCGGCTTTGGAAGTCTCGAAGATGTTCACAACAATATTCACAACAGAATCGGAGGGTTGGTATGGATAGCAACAAGAAGGGCTATGAGGGTCATATGAACACTACATGTACATCTCCGCCTTTGACCCGATCTTCTGGCTGCATCACATGTGAGTAGTTTGCAAAGCTGTGGAAACTTAGATGCTAATGCCCTTCAAGGCACATGGGTCGCCTTATGTCCATGCTGGCCCCAAGAGAGAAGACACCTGGGTTACATCTCACAATAAGGACTGGCAAACTTGGGTCTCGAGAATTGGCAAGAACCATGAAGACCTCTGCACACCACTTGCAACATTCTAACAGACCGAGGACCACTTCTAGGACTCTGATGATTGTCCGTTTCACAAAGCAATTTGGTTGTGTGTGCTTCCAGAGATCAAGTACTGGTTGCTCGAGAACAAAGACGACCATCGCGACGACGTCGGGCGACAAATTGACGCCTTGTATCTGACAGGCTCCCTGGTGACTAAGATCGCAGCTGCGAAGGCGGGAAACTAGGCACCCGAGGAAGCGCTCAGAAATCGAGCCATGAGACTAGCGCAAGTCACCGCGGCCAAAGCCCCCAACACCCCCATCACTGCGCTGGCCATTGCCCTGGCCGGGCGGTACTTTGCGGGAGAACTGGCCAGTCTTGAAGAGGAACCGTCATCAAGTATCTCCAGGTCAACTTGCACTGGGAGGCAATTGATAACCATGGCGCGAGACTTGAGAAGGAGAGGAATAAGGTTGACGGATTGCTTGTGGGCGTTATTAGCAAAAGGTCACCCTTCCTGAGGGTGAAAATGGGCTTACCCGCTACGATCCGGGCGTTAAGCCCTGCCCTGGGATCGCTACCAAGGAAGATGGAAGCGGTGGTCGCGGAGACGAAACCGGTGTCACCGAAGACAAGGGTTTCTATTAGCTGTCTTGGACAGTACTTCCTGAGCTGCAAGGACAGAAATTTATTAACTGCCGAGCGCAGTATTTGGAATGATTGGGTGTCAACTGGGTCAAGAGGACTTGGCAAGGGGTTGTTGAGGACGGATAACAATGCCGTTACAGTTTCACTACAACACACTTTTCTTGTCACTTACTCTTCACTCGTGAATACTACTTTTACGATTAGTTGTCTTCTCTGCGCTCTTCTTGTTATGCTGCCCTACCTACTTACCACTTCTTGTGTGTGACTCCATGTTACGCAGCGGATACACCCGTATTACGGCACACCTATAACCGTTACGCCACAGGACTAAAAATGGGCCTTGGTTGTAATTGCAAAAGTGATCATTTTCCCATTTAGCCCCCTGAAGCCACCAAGGCCAGTCAGATATAACTATTTCTATCATATACTATTTAAGAAAATAGAGACACGAGGCGCTAGGTGCTTACGATAGGTTTGTGATATATGCCAAAAACTTGGGACTCCAAACGCATGTTCATGATTGAGCTTTTGACTAGATTTAAGGGTCCTTATTACAGTCGATTTCTCGGCGCAAAAATTATCTCTTCTCGAACCCGCTTTGCCTGCAAGCTTGGCCTGCCTGCTAATAAGTTAGTTATGATACCTCGGCTTCGTTCTGTAGGGCTATGGCATATCGTACCTAAATTGGACGGGAAAAAGCACAATCCAGCAACGTTTAACAGCCATGATATGGTGTTTGGTCTCTATGGCAGTGCAGTGAACAACACGCCCTACTGGTCCCCATTTCTTGAAGACATTTCAAGAGGATCCTCATCTCTGGTCATTCTCCATCCATTTGAAATATCGATAATTTCATGGCAGCCCTCAGCCACCCATGTCCACTTTCTCAAAAAGCTGGGAGTAGCCTCCCAACTTTCTTTCAGATATGGCTCTCCCCATAGAATTAGGCCTTTTCCATGGTGGTCAATTTCGGTATCATCATCCTCTTGGCAAATTCGCGGATTTGTCGATACCAGCGTATCTTCTTTCCGTGCACTCGGCTGCATTACGTACACCATGTCTCCGACAAGATCTTCCAGGAATGTGATATGATTGAAAGAGTTTTGGTGTCTGATTAAATTATCCCTCATTACTGGAAATGGGAAAATATCCATCCAGGTCGGATGAGGCGAGTTCATCTGAAGCTGTGTTGGGATCAGACAGCCCGGCATTCCTTGGTGAGTAGGGCGTACCACTGCAATTTCGCATGCTGTGGCTGGAATAGGATGGATATGTGCAAACTTGGCATTGATAAAAGTTGCCACGAATCTCAAGAGAGATTTGTTGGATATAAACCCTTGGCATACGTTTTGATTGATCAGGCTGCGTATGAAAGCGTGATCACCGGATAGATGGAGCTTGAGATCATGAGACAGCCCAGACCCAACTGCAGGAGCTCCTTGATTTAGACTCTCAGAGATTGTCGTAGTTTCCGATCTCATCACCTGGCCATTGCCATTATGGAGATGCGGCCTGCTCCTGGCACTCTTCCCCGGCCTTGGGGTGTCGGGCCGAGATGACTCGGGTGCTGGGCATTCTGTTATACGCCAACGGTTAACTCGGTAAGCCAGCTTCTGGTTCTTAGAATTGTCTTCTTGCTGCTCTTTAACACGATGTCCTGTTTCTTTTGAGCGGGGAAGACGGCTTCTTGGGATAAGGAGGCTTACGATGCGCTCTTTGATTTATCCGGTTCTGAGACCGTTTCCGTTCTTTTCGCTCTTCGGCGGTCAGACGATGGCTGCTACCTACCATTTCTGCATCAATGCACCGAATGACTGCTGTAAGAAATGGATAAGAGAGGTTGCAAAGAGGAAGATTTTGTCAGCGCATCTACATTGAGCGGAGTGAAGCGATTCCGTTGCTACTTGCGCTAAACTATAAAAGGCAAGAGTGGTCAGCCAGCTTACCAAGACGGCAAGGAGACAAACTCCGACTCTGCCAGAAAGAGCAAAAACGGTCAGCCATGAAGCGGCAAAGTTGCCCGCACAAGGTAAAAACGGGTGTGAAGCTCGCGAGTCTCCGAGATAACGTCATGAACGGACGAGAAGTAGAATGCAATAGCGACGATGAGTGACTTTTGGACCGTGGTGGAGTTTGGAGAACATGGGCGAGCGACTCCATCATCATCCCCGAAGCGAAGTATATAAAGATGAGACGCGGACTTCAAGAGAACATAATTTTCCAGGACCATCTACTTTTTTCTTGTTTACACTACTTCCTGCGTTGGAATCGTACTCCACGAGCATCACCTATGTCCCGATACGCAGCGGCCCATGCCAACCCTCAAGGGCCTGGGGACGCCAGACCCACCGCACTTCAGATCATCAAGGATGAAGGAGTCGAGTCCAAGCTAAATGGAAAGACTATTGTTATTACTGGCACCTCTTCAGGCATCGGGGTAGAGACAGCTCGTGCGCTCTCAACGACAGGAGCAAAGCTGTTTCTTACTGCGCGAGATGTTGTCAAAGCTAAGGCCGCTTTAACCGGCATCTTCAACCCCAGCCATATGGAACTCGTTGAGATGGATCAAACCTCCTTGGATAGCGTCCGTACTGCCGCAAACCAGATCCTGGCTAAAACAGATAGGATTAACATCTTGGTTAATAACGCCGGGGTCATGGCAGTCCAGAACCTTGAGTTCACCAAGGACGGGCACGAGCTGCAATTCGGAACCAACCACCTATCTCACTTTTTGTTCTTCGAGTTATTAAAGCCAGCCCTCCTTGCAGCTGTCACACCAGAATTCCACTCGCGGGTTGTTATTGTTGCTTCCTCTGCACATACCAATAGTGGCATCAACACCTCAGACAACTACAGCTTCCAAAAAGGCGGATATGACCCTTGGCTGGCTTACGGACAGTCTAAAACAGCCAATATCTATATGGCCAACGAGCTAGAACGCCGATACGGGTCTCAGGGTATCCATGCGACAAGCCTGCACCCTGGCGGAATCATGACGCCTCTCGCACGACATCTCCCCGAAGGGCAAGCGGAAAGCATCGCAGGTAGCGAGACAATGAGGAATTTGGTGAAGAACACAGAGCAAGGAGCAGCGACAACTGTGTGGGCTGCAATAGGGAAACAGTGGGCGTACACTGGAGGAAAATATCTCGGTGACTGTGCCGAGGCAGAGCCTTCCGCGGACGAGAGTCTCGAGTTTGGATCGGGCTTTGCTAAGCATGCGTACAACCCAGACAGCGAAAGGCGACTTTGGGAGGACTCGCTGAAACTTGTGGGCTTGACTTGAATGTAAGCAGGCTAATAGATATTATTTCTCTTTTCTTCATCATGAGCTGTATCTACCGTCGCGCTATCGATCCATCATTGCTCAGGCTCAACCTCAGCCAGTATCAGATTAGAATAATCCAGGAAGCAGCAAGTATGTCACTTAACTAAACTGTGGTGATTTGGATTGTGAGCTGAGGCGATTAGCCCTCTATCATCTTGGTCTGATTGATTTTCAATGTCTCGTTTGTCCTTTTCAGGTGTGCAAAGCATAGCAGCTGAGATTATACCTGCTGCAAGGTCGTCTTGTGAGCAACTTGCGGCAGCCCTCGACAGATTGCCGTAATTGTCCGAAGCTGGTGGAATAAAATACACATGGAGACATTACCTTCCATGTAGTTGGTCAAGCGTCCACTCACTCTTCCCATTCTACCATAGTGGCTAAGTTTAATCAAAAGCCCGTCTCAATCTGCACATTTTCCATATTTAACTACTTCATAGGTAATACTATAAGCTTACGTATGGGATTGAGCGTGTATAACCTCGGAAGCAAGTCGTCCGTGGACCTCAGTGACCTGCCCTTATCGATTCTATTAAGTAACAATTTTTTTTTCCCTCGTATGGTTTCGTGGCTGTAGTAGAAATGTACAACAAGCAAAATACCATAGGTTGGATGTTCCGATCTAAGTCAGCTCCTTTGGCAATTTGTAATAATGTCGCCCCCATGCCCAGAAGGTTGTCAGAAGGATAGCATGGTATGAGGTCAATATACAAATACTAATACAATCTTTCGTTTCCTCTTTTAAATTTACATACTGGCACTATTTACAGTCACAGTATATAATAACTATCGAGGTAGTTTGTGAACACTTGAAGCAAGTTCTGGAATGCATAGCATAATGGAGCGTTCTTGAATCTGTTTGTCTAATTCTTGTCTACTAAGCTTTTGTTTTTATGTAATCTGTTTATCGCAAGTTGAGGCCCGTAGCCTCCAAGGCACAGTCGTACAAGTTCAGCTGCACCTAGAAGGAGAGATTTGATTTGCACTTTGCACTAAGACGCAGTGTTAATGCTTGTTGAAAAGATTTTGGCCCAGGTTATAGCAGTGTGAAGGACCGAAGCGCCAGTTTCTTCTATAAATGAATAGTATGCCAATACTAGAAGAACTGTACCCTGTCCACTTACTGTTGCTATCATCACAAGCGAATCTTCTACCTGAAAACTGCTGGAATACTTGATCAGACCCCTAATATGTATCTCCTTACACAGACCTTTCTTACTATTGCTGCTGTTGCTCAGGCAAGGTTACTAGCTAGCCTAACCAGACCAGAGCAAGGCGGATGGTCGGGACGACTACGCACGTGTCAAGTTTAACATCGACCATGCAGATAAAGAGCAAGCTAAAGTTTTACTATAACCTAACCAGCGAGATTGATTGCGATAGTGACGATTACCAGTTTGGATTGACTAGGAAGGAGCTGAAGCGCGGGAAAATCTCAGCCCTCAATCGCCCCAAAGGGCAAGGATAATCTCTATGCGCTTCAAGAAACGGTGTCCAAAGAGATCTATCAGTGTTCCATCAAGCTCACATGTGAAGGTGATAGGGACGTCAAGAGTATCACGCTTAGGAACTGGCAAGACACCGACCACAAAGCCACGGACTGCTATATTCTGGGGGCGACGGGAGAATGCACGCTCACGGACCTGCCCAAAGACTTGAAGTTGACTCAAACTGGCGTGCGTGGCCCTGGAATTGGGCTTGAATATGCGCCCTGAGAATAAGGCACGAATGTGAATTGGTTCTTTTGGGGACACAGATTCCAAAGGAACAGGCAAGGGTCCAGCCACAAACAACAGGGACTCGGAGTCTTATTGCAAGAAGGCTATTAGTGGTAAAAACCAGCAAGTGGAATGTTAGTTTCCATGCTATCGAAATGCCAATGGTCAATCAGTCTTCCATTCATAGTTATTACACGTCAATCTTATTTCTTCTGTAACTCCTAGGTCCTCGCTTAACCCTTCTCTATCTGCAGATGCTATCGAGTCTTAGGATCATACTGACTAGAAGCCACGCTTGGTTGGGTCATTCGACCCCTGGACACATCTCGTGACCCAGAAACAAAAAAGGCGTGACTAGAAGCGACAAGACAACCTGACTAGTCCTTAGACAACCCATGTTTGATCGAATCGCAGGGCCCTCCTGACTGATCATTTGTTCTGGCCGCATTACGCCTCAGGACATGGCATGCCCCAAGTCTTTGTCCTCAGCATCTCCTTCCGCATGTCGAATAGTTTCCACCACAGACGAGAGCCTCCCATCCTCATGCACCACACCGAACAGAAAAACTTCAAACTCGGATCGGGGCTTGTTCGAGAATTCAACGGAGACGGTATGTCGCTCGGCAAGCTGGTTTCCATCCCGCAGGAACTGGCTCACTTTGACTTTGACAGATGTTGTGGCTGTGCGTAGATGGCGAATATGGTCGACGAATTCCGGGAAACTTAGAACTCTGCCGTCAACTTCTTGTGTGTATGTCGGCATAAATAGACGCTTCAGATCGTCTTCGGTGTTTTCAGAATCCCCGACGAATATGCTCTCAAATCCGGCTGCAAATTTCGCTTGGTCAGATGTCCAGTTGACGACGTCTTGTGTTGACGAGGCTGCCATGGTAAAGGTGGTAAAAGAGATATTTGGCAAGGTTTGACGTGCTGAGTGCTTGGCGATTGAGGCGGTGGATATGATATCAAAAGGCACTTAAAGAGAGCGGAACTTGATTATATGGATTTTAAAGACCGAAGAGAGAAGTGGCAACGAAGACGTATTATACTCAATCCCAAATAAGCAATAACGTAGCCTCGAAATAAAACTTGCCTATTTTAATATTACAAGGCAGCAGATTCCGCGGATTGTCCGCGGACCACCCGCGGACAATCCGCGGACATGAAATCTGGACTCAACGTATCGCGAGCCATGAATGGCCATGGCCCAGAATGTCCATTTTAGCTTGAGGTTCTTTCTGGTAGAATTCATAAAGTTTTCAACAAACAGGCAATCAATACAGCGGAGGGGAGAGGGCAATGCGATTGTGATTTCTCCTTATTGACTTACGTACCCACGTAATGAAAGCAGCGTCAGTATCTAGCCTCCTGTAATCCTCGTGCCTTCAATTACAGCATGCTCTTGGGAAACTTCTTCACCGCCTGCCTCACTGCTAGGTCGGACAAGATCTCCTCAGCACCTCCCAATATCGCATCAAACTTATACGTTCGCTGAAAGTTCTCAATTCGGCTTCCCATCCCTGTCTGTGTCAAACCCCGCCCGCCAAAAATATTTACCGCTTCATCGGCAACTTCATGAGCTACTCGAGTGGTGAAACTCTTGAGCAGTGCTAAGGGACCGCTGAGACGCATCGCCTGCTCCTTGTAAGCCATTTTGACCATCTGCCCGGTGATCTGCTCCAGCCATGCTTGTGCTGCCTCAACGTTCGCAATCATCCTAGCGAGTTTTGCCCGAATGACGGGTTGATCAATCAGCCTGCGCTTAAAGACTACTCGCTGGTTGCACCATTTGAGGCACTCTTCGACGATACCTCGGGTACCTCGAATGGATCCGCAAATCATGGCGAAGCGTTCGTGGTTGAAGTTGCTCATAATGACTGTGAATCCCTTATGTTCCTCGCCCAAAAGATGATCAACAGGGACCATGACCTTGTCAAACTGCACATAGGCAGTCCCCGCTGTGGCAGAGTAGGATGTTTTGATAGCCTTCGTTGTGACGCCTTCACTCCTTGGGATAAGAAGAACGGAGAAGCCCTTATCTGTCTTGCACCCAGTGACGAAATAGTCCGCAAACATGCCATTCGTAATCCATTTCTTAGTGCCTGATACGACGTAGTGTTTGCCATCTGTAGTTTTTGTGGCAGTTGTCTGAATTCCGGCAACGTCACTGCCGGCGAAAGCCTCGCTGATAGCAAGGCAAATCTTCTTCTTCCCCGCCAGAGCTTCGTGGATAACAATTGTTCTGAGCTCTCCATGGGGAAGCCAGTGTATCACGGCAGTGAGGCCAATGACAAGGCCACTCAACATACCATCTGCAAAGCCTCGTGCGCCGATCCTAGCGAGTTCTTGTGACACGACTAGCTCATGGAAGAAGTCAAAGTCTTTACCTTCGACAACGCCACCCAGAAGGGTGCGGCCGTGAAGATGTTCGCCCGGACCAAGGCGCATTGCGTGGATGTTTTCCTTTGCCATCCTTTCCACAAGCTCTTGGCTGACATACGTGCCATCCCTCTCTTTCTCCTGGGCTTCAGGTATTACATATATGTCAACGAATCTTCTCATGGCCTGTTGTAACCGGTGGTGGCTTTCTGTGTAGTGAGGGCTGCTGAATTCCGGACGAAGCCACAATGGTTCAGCATATGGAACGGGACTGAGGTCTCCAGGTTTAGGATTCAAAACCTCTGGTGCCTCATTCTCAAGGGTGCTGATGCAGAGATCTGCATACTTTTGGAGGACTTCATGGCGATGAAGGTTGTAGAAGGCCGTTGTCGCGTCTTGGCCAGCTACTTGCTCGAGGACCACGTTACCACCGGGGTGGGCGTCGGCGAAATCCGTGAGATCGTAGACCTATATATTGCGCATCGTCAAAAGCTATGTCTTAGAGAAAATGTATTGCATTGCCTGCATTGCATGATTACCTTGTGATCTATGATGCACCAAAGATCCTCCGGTGTGTTGTGGCGTGCAACTTCTTCTCTTGTGACGCTTGGTGACGACATCATGTAAGATTGCCAAATGTATCGCTAGACAAAGACTTAATTAAGACTTGAAATGAAAGAGAAAAGCGTCGAGAGGAGCAGGGTAGACTCATATGAGGGTAACGTTTTATATCGATGACTCCCACGCTTGCCGAGGGCATGAGTCGTATGTTTTTTTAAGACATATGTGATATCTGACCCCCGAGGACGAGTGAGTTCATCACTTGCCGAGGTTAGTAGGAAAGCTGTATATGAACGGCTACTTCAGTTTCCTCGGGCCTCCTGTAGGTAGCTTCCCGAACTAAACCCTGCGCCCGATCCCTAGGTCATGCAATGACCCCAATCTCGGCCTATCGGTTTCTTTCCGAATGTGATTGACCTCCGTTTGAAATCTCAGGCAGCTTAGCCGTCTATACGCTGACAAACTGCCCTGAATGATTGGTGTTGGCCTGCACCCTCTTGACTTCACTCTTCCTCCGCAAGAGCTATTCGAGAGCTTACCAAGCCGGCTTTCTCAGCCTTCAAGGCAAATCTCTACGTGAACCGTAGTGGTTAACCTAATCCCCACGAATTCAATGGGGATTAATCACAAAGAAAGCGACCCCCATTCAGTCAAGTACTCTGTTTCCCAGATCCAAGTTATAATAATCACATTGACTACTAATTATGGCCATGCCGTAACTCAATATAAACACTAATTGACGATAAGTCGTACTTTAATGTGAAATCTAACTAGCGGTAACGTTAAAAGAATTAAAAAAGCAGAATCTTGACTCTCTTGTCTACAGATTGGATTTCGACTTTGTGCTATCAACACGGAATACTTCCACGTCCTCTTCCGGCACTGTCAAGACTGGAAGTGTAGCTGGGAGCATCCGTCGCGGATTCGCGCCAGGTACCACACTGTACTTCGAAAAATCAGTGACACCTCTTTTACGGAGGAAATCTTCATCAAGCTCGAGACATCCACTGATCTGTTCTGCGGGCATCCGGAGCATCTCCAGAATGGCATCCGAGAAGATTGTCTAGCATTCTGTTAGATTCTTCACGTGGCTTGAGTGGGTAGGAAATGATATGAACGAACCGGCTTTCTTAAGTCAGGCAACATCTTTGGATCGGGTGTTGCAGCCGATTGAATTCCCTGCGTACGTCAGTGGCAGTAATAAGCGGTTGAGAGTCACAACGTACCACAGCAGGCCAGATGCTGGTGATGGCCATGTCTTTCTTCCCTTCTCTCTTCCAGTCCATGGCCAATCCTTTCGTGAGGACAGACATTGCGACTTTTCCCATTGCGTACGCCGTTTTTCCTCTGAAGAAACGAGAGTAGATGGGAGGGCTCACTACTATGATCCGACCCTTCCAGCTGTTTCGCTCGAAATGAGGAAACGCAGCCTGCACAGTAGCGTACAGGCCTTCCATGTTCACACTCGAAAGGAGTTGGAAGCGCTTTAGTGGCGTCTTTTCAACCGAGGACCACCAGATGGCACCTGGGTTGTAAACCAACACGTCCAACGATCCGTACAGTTTCACCGTCGAGTCGATCATGTGCTTGATGCTCTCAGAACTTCTCGTGTCGACCTGGATCGCTGTTGCTTCTCCACCAGCTTCACAAATTTCGCGAGTCACTGTGGTAATTGTAGATTGTTGAGAATTGGGGTCTGGGGGGAAAGGAGACATTTTTGACTCATCGCTGACGGTTTTGGCTGCCACGACGACTGGGGACGACTTAGTTGAGGGCTGAGAATTTGGGTAAGCTGCGTATTGTACTTACCTTTGAATCCATTTTTGGCCAGGTCAATAGCAACCTGACGACCAATGCCGCGAGATGCACCGATGACCAAGGCGACGGGTTGCCGTGGTTGAGACATTTCAGAGATTCTGAAGTGATCTTTGGTCTTGCGAGAAGGTTATTTAGTGTGTTTTAATTACTAGGCAGGACCTTGAAGGAGGACTTCTGGCCCTTTCAGTTCCAATCGGGCTTTGTGGGATGATGAGCCTCTTGTGGCAATATTTAACAGGTAGTTAACGTACCGAGGCTCTTCTACTAGGCTCGTTCGTTTCGGGAGTAACCAGTTCTCTAGACTATGCCTAACGCCTCGGAGGTGTTGTCGGGGCATGCAGAGAGTCGTTCCCACAAATCATTCTGCCACCGAGGCAACGCCACGCCCGGGCTAGAGTGATGGAGAGTAATCGCGATGACTTATGGATGTTACCATCTGCTGGCTTCTTTATACTGCGTTGCTGTTCCATTTTCTAATGCAGAACCAAAGCAGTGTCCCATTGTTACTTTGTTAGATGTCCCTTGACCAATAACTTTGAGAAGTGAAGTGACGGGAAAACAAGTATAGCCATAGTTCCTTCATAAATTCCTCAGATACTGGATCCAAACGCCGCGGTGAACTGCTGTATTCGTTGTGCGTTCCATCAAGGACGAGTTGCTCGCACACGCAAGGGCAAAGTACACAGTTGCCGCGGCTAACATTCATCAACTGCCGAGGTGCCATCGCCCACGGTCTGCGTGGCATCACTTTTCAACTCTAGATCATCAATGAGATCACTAATTACACCTCCGCTGAGTTCCTAACTTACATAAGACGGACTTGCACACTTTGAGAGAACTGATTTCAACCATCTTCCCAACTGGCGATTATTACCTTAAACCGTTCAGGTGACCCTCATAGCTTCATCGTCCCCACAACAACAGCAACATGTCTCCGCACGACAAGAAAATTGAGGCCTATCTTGATTGCGGTGAGATGTCCGCATCGCGGTTGACCATGATTTCGAAGCGCTTATGCAATCCCAGTCTCACCATATAGCTTTTACTCGTTTTCTTATCTGCGCCAGAACAGGCGCGCGCTTCAAAGCCAGGGCGTAACAGTTGAGTGAGTGCAGAGGGTAATGCACCGGCCACTTCTCATATGCTAACAGCCTAGGTTTATTCCTGTGTTCCTTGGGGGCATCAACGTTGGCAGCGGTAAGATGCAATTACTCTTCGGTGAAGAACTGCAGCTAATATGAGATTGAACAGGAAACAAACCACCATGGACTCTCCCTGCCAAGGCGAACTATGCCATACACGATGGCAAACGAGCTCAAAAATACTTCGGGCTCAAGTTCGAAACTCCTGATTTTTTCCCAATTTTATCATTGCTGGTAAGTCGTTCAGCGGTTCGGCGTTCGGCACAATATGTACACGCGCTGACACGTTCCCTCTACTCAAATCCAGCCTCAACGATGTCTTACATACGTGAAGTCGGAGTGCCCGGACAAGCTCGAGGATCTATTCCAGTCATGTTTTGAGTTGCTGTGGCTTCAGCACCTCGACTTGGCAAAGCCGGAACACATGCTGGCTGCACTCCTCAAAGTGTTCAACAAGCAAGAGTCGGCGGACATCTTGAAAGCTGCCCAAACCCCCGAGATCAAGCAAGCCCTGAATGAGGCCACCAAGTATGCCGTTGAAGATCTTGGCGCATTTGGATGCCCTTGGTTTTGGGTTCACGATGGCAAGGGAAATGCAGAGCCTTTCTTTGGAAGCGACAGGTTCCACTACATGTGGGACTACTTGGAAATCCCTCACCAAGACTTGAAGCTTCAGGGCCCAGTCTCTGGGAAGCTATGACTGTTCTCTATCATCCTGTGCTTCAGCAACAGATGATATCTCATTCCTTCTGAGTGCACTCGTCATCCATTGGGCCTCGTAATACACTGCGATATGTGGCTGTGTAGCTAAATACCGCTCCGTGGACATTGCTGGGAATAAGACGTGATAAGGCTTGAGCGGGAGGCTTGTCTATGGATATACGAGCATATCTTAGCTATCAACAGTGCGAAAATCGAGTCTACATTCCTAATCCAACCTCAATGATATTCACAAAGCAACCTTTCCCATTTGCGTGTCCTGTGAAGACTAGCCGAGAGGTGTGGGGGAATCGGCCAGCAGGGGCTTTTGGGTTTCAACCTCGGTCCATTTGCCAAGGAGGATGCTTGTGACTCCCAACTCCTCATTATATAAAATCGCCGAGGCGTAAGGCGGAGTCCGCAACCCAACCCGACCCATTCCACCTGTATACCTGGTGAAGTTCTCATTTTCCCCAGATATTCCACCATGTCGAGGCAAACTACACCTGCAGCAAGCCGGCTAGCATCGCGGAAGCGCCTCCGAGGCGCTTGTAGGGCCTGTCATGATCGCAAAGTGAGGTGCAGCCTGTCAAAGTCCGGCCCACCATGCACAAACTGCTCACTGGATGAGATTGAATGTGAGCTTCGAGTTCGCAAGTCACAGAAGTGAGTTGCAAGCTGTGCCATCATCCCCGTGCTTGCTCAACTAGCGTACCCCAGGACTTCCGCCGCGGTTACACTTTCACGACAAGTCTTGCCTGGGTCATTCGATCTATCTGCCGACCCTGACCAGAGAGAGGCGTCCATAACAGTCGTTCCACCACCAGAACCTGAGGGCGATACACGGCCCACAACCAGTGAATCCCATAGTGCTGTCCCAGGGATCAATGGAATTGGCAAGCCAGACAACTTGTCAAATGACCCGGAGGGCACCCATGCCGTTGATTCCGAGGCCGAGGTGGCCTGTAGTGAAAAGTCAACCGAGCCACGTTCCAACATTTATCGCCCATTCCGGTCACACTTCAGCCACTTTGCAGAAGATGATGCGCTGAACGCAGAGTCACTCCCAGCGGACACGCCCATGTATGGTATGGAGAATTTGTTCCCATATTTTCTTTGTTATCTCTGTTTCATAATCGGAATCGACATGTTTAACTCTCTCATAGCTGATCCTAAGGGCGTTTGCGCCATCGCGAACATCTGTGAGCCGGAAAGAGCAGACAGGAGTGGCCACTTTCTTCTCCCAAATGGCATCGTTTCCTCTCTTGATCCTGAAGATATAGGATACCTCCGCCTCAAGGGCGCATTCATGTTCCCTGAAGCTGGCATACGCGATGACTTGGTTCGAACGTATTTCCATTACGTCCACCCGTTCTTTCCCATTCTCGACGCTCAAGACTTTCTCTCCAAGCATGAAAGTGGCGCTCTCGATAGAATTGGCGCTCATTTGTTGTGGTCTATGTACCTTGCATCGTGCAACGTAAGTGTACAAAGGTTCATAGTCGAGTTCAACATTGACCATACTTGTCGGCGCTAGTTCTTGGAGGAGGACGTCGTTCGGGCGGCGGGATTTGCAACTAGAAAGGAAATGAAACGCTCCATCTATCGTAAAGCGAAGGTACAAACCAACTAGCCAATATATGTACACCTAACCATCACTGACAGCATGAGGTAGGTTCTCTACGACATGCAATACGAGAGAGATAGAACCGCTTTGATACAGGCTGTACTGTTAATGAGCTTTTGTTCCTCCGATACTGAAGATAAAACAGGCCCGTGGCATTGGATCGGAGTTGCTATCAGTTTGTGTCAGACAGCAGGGCTACATCGAAACCCTCATCCCACGGCAAGTCATATTCCGCAGCACCGTCAGAGACTTTGGCGCCTTATCTGGTGGTCATGTGTCCATCAGGATGCATGGTTCTCAGTTGGCATGGGCAGGCCAATGCGTATCAACTTGGATGACTGTGACACTCAATTGCCAGTCCCTGGTGATTCAGATGCGATGGCCGATGGTCTTTCAGAGACACTTCGGGAAAAATATCTTCCAGCTGGCATGCCTAATTTGTCCCAGCTCTTTGTCGAGTTGATAAGACTTGCAATCATCCAAGCAAACATAATGTCAACTCATTATCGAGCCCGCCAGATTAGGCCGAGTATGGCAGATGTAGTGCAGATTGAGCAACGAATATCGACAATACATAAGAAAGCGAACGATCTGATAAGCTCCGAGAATCTCATGGTTTACTATCACGCTTGTCATCTGGCACTTTTCTTGCAGTAGGGTCCTCATCCCGTTATGCTCTATCGCCGCTAACCTTCGGTCTAGGTCAGTTCGAATCGTCTTATACCGGCCCTATCTTCTGAACTTATCCCAGAAAGGTTCATCCAGCTTCTCCCAGGAATGGTGCTTATTGATGGAGCGGAAAGCCCAGGCTGCTACCGCAGGGTTTAACCAAATCCTTGAGGCTCTAATAACTGCAGACATGATTTTAGCATGTCAGGCCATTGTGTTAGTACCAGTCTTGAGTTTTACATATCTTTTAAGCCATGAGACTACTATATACTCATTGAAGCTAATCTTAGTTGCATTGCCCTCGTCCCACCCATGCAAATTCATCTCCTCAATTCGACGTCGAGCAAGCCACTTATAGCGACCCTGGGACAACACAGTCTCGAGATGTGTATGCTAGTCGCAAATGAACTCCGCAAGACGTACTTTGGAGCAGAACTATTACATAGACTTTTCTCTCAAGCCAAGGCACAAATAATGAACCGGAAGACTCAGAAAGAGGCAACCAAGAACAGCCAACCAGCTGAGGCTATCAACCTCGAGACGCAGACGCCATGCTTATCGCATTGCTCAACACAAAGCAACCAGAATTTCACCGATGCGGATACCATAAGAAACCTCGGCTCTACTCTCGCTGGGTTTGAGGGCATTTTCAGTGGATACGAGTACGTACAAACTTACCTTCCTCTATCTATTGCCAGAAAAACTAAGAGAATATAGCTTTGCCATGCTGGGCTCGAATTTCGACTTTGCTTTTCCTGCGGCCTTGGGAGATGATGCTCCTCCAAGCCAATTCAGTAGATGGTACCCTGATTCTACAGATAACTGCTTCCAGGGGGATGGAATGCAGCTAAATTAGGCAGTGCTGTGTACTTTGAGGCTGTGAATTATGCCATCCAGCATCAGTTGTGTCAGCAGTGGCAGCTAGGCTAGCAATGTCCTTTAACACTATCACTCGCCTAATGCTGATGTATACTCACGCTTAATGTACCGTATTATTGTCCAATAGTCATTAAAAATTCTCTATTGAAGTAATGCCGCTTTGTCAATCAGTAATTACCGCACACGCATCGACCTATTCCAGTGCAATGGCTTCCTGGATCGAGGCGGCATCGCCGACCACGACCATACATTTGCAGAAAGAATCGATGGAGAAGAGACAAAGCACTGACCCAAGCCGGAGGTTAGGTGACTTTGGAGAATGAAATGGCATCCACATGTCAACTTCAAATTCTGTAACGCGACATGGGGTCTGGCGTAGCTATCGAGCCTTCATTCTCGCATGGATTCAAAGGCAACTTAATAAGGTCTCTGTAAAAGATTATCCAGCTCGATGAAGCCCACTAGCAGGAGCAATACAGTTATTCTTACCCTTAAGGTTGAGAATGGCTGAACAGGAGAGGTGCAAACCTCATATTTTGACCAACTCCCTTGGTATTCAAACTTGCGAGGGTTTCTTGCACTCGGTATTTTCATGCTCTTTAAGAATATTGATATAGGCGAAAGAACAAGCTAAACCTACACTTGAGAGTCGGTGATTACAATACCTTAGCAGTTCAGTGTGCCCTCAGATTGTACGAGAGAGACATGTCCCGCAGTATCATGAAAACAACTGTTGGACCATAGCCATCTATACAGTGACATATTCATAGAGGATCTGCATACCCAGGATTTTTCAACATCGCATTGCATCAAGTCGGCACTTTAAACTAGTATTGTCCCCGGGTTTCCAAATGTTGTAGTCTCCCCTTTGGTGAATGCCCATTTGTCCTTGAAATGTCCAAAGCTTCCTCACTCTTTGCCTGCTGCTTACAGACTGGGTTTGCTTTGAGCGCTCTTAAGAATGTGCTCAACCTTGGTTGCTTTCATGACGTCGCCCTTGATCTTGAGCTTTCCGTCCATGAATAGTTTTTGTGCGTTAACTTTATTCGCAACCATATCCCCAAACTCTGTCTCAGAAAGCAAGAGAACCGCTAAAGAGGTATCGTTACTATCAAGGGCGACCCTGAGCATAAGTTTACTTACCAGTAGGGTTATTGCCAGGGCCCTTCCCCACTTTGCCCGTTTCCTTGAGATCGATATGCCACACGTCAGTCTCGCCGGCAGCGTTGGTCAGCACAATGGCGAAGATGGCGCTTGCTTGTTTGATGGCATTATTGCGGTACACCTCGCTGGAACTCAGCTCATGTTGGATTGTGTCGAAGATGACCGAAGAAGGGAATTTGGCTGCAACAACCCTCCGATATCAGCTTCGTTCAATAGAGGTGGGAAAGGCAACCAAAGTTGCTTGGGGGCTCGCCAGGGACTAACGGTTCTTTAGAGACATTCTGAGATACGTGTAGGACAAGAAGCGTGGCAATTTCATGAAAGGGCATTCTTGTTATATCTTCGTCCGGAAAGCTGGGCCTTGTCTTTCGGCTTCTTGTCGTCTTTGCCGTATTACACTCTGCCGGCCGCGTAATTTGGTTACGATCTCTTCATTGCCGAGGCGAATGATCATTATGCTCGAGTTCGAGGTAGGCTGACTTCTAAATTCCATGTTAACACGTAACAAATGTTACGTGGCACCTCGGTGAAATGACTGAGCCAAGTTGACATTTGTTCCAGCATACAGTGCTTCCTGGCTCACGGATTTTAAGACCATGTTCTAATCTGCGACATTCAAGCCTGATTCCGACAGTGCATTCAGCGGTGGTTGCGAAGTAGCACGGGCTAAAACTACCGAGGAACATTTCTGCCATCGCGTAAGCTCATTTCGCCTCGGCGACAAGGGTCGGAGACGGCCTCTCTCAGCCGCGACATAGCTACCTTGAAGACATGAGTATTCTTTCGATCTAGATAAGGGGGGCAATAAGTCTTCGCGCTGCAATTTGATGCGTAGGTGAGCTCAAGATTCTATCCTTTTTAGTCCACGCCCAGAACAAGAGCTTCTTGATATTACTTTTGCCTTCTTCATAGAAGGGAAAATGCCCTTCTCCACTGAGTTGACACGCCGACTGGGCATTAAGGGTAAGTCACACTCGCAAGCCTGCTCCACGCTCTATAATGACCTCTTCGCTCCTGGGAACAGTACCCATCGTTCAGGGCGGTCTTATGCATGTCGGCTATGCTGGTTTGGCTGCAGCAGTCAGTAACGCTGGAGGTTTGGGAATGATCACGGCCCTCATATTCCGAGAACCCGAGGAGCTCCGAGAAGAGATCCAAAAGTGCAGAAAGTTGACCAAGAATCCTTTCGCCGTCAACATCACCTTGCTACCAGCTCTTGCACCTCCCGATTACGGGGTATATGTCAGAGTCGTCATTGAAGAGGGCATCCAAATTGTCGAAACCGCCGGATACAGCCCTGGGCCTATCATCAAAGAACTTAAAAAGGGAGGTGTTACTGTACTCCATAAATGCACAACTATCCGACATGCCAAAAGCGCGATCAGGCTAGGTGCTGATTTCCTCTCTATCGATGGTTTCGAGTGTGGCGGGTAAGTATCTCACCTCGCCATGCTCTAGGAACAGTTTCTCATCAGCAAACAGGCATGTAGGCGAATCTGATCTGACAAATTTTATCCTATTGTCAAGGGCACGCCAGGCCCTCAAAGTCCCGTTCATTGCATCGGGCGGCTTTGCAGACGGCCAAGGACTGGCGGCAGCTTTATGCTTGGGGGCTTCTGGTATCAACATGGGCACGAGATTCTTGGCCACCGTTGAAGCCCCCATTCACGAGAATGTGAAGCGAACAATCATCGGCGCTCAGGAGACCGATACAACCCTTGTTATGCGAAGATGGAACAACACCACGCGACTTTACCGAAATGCGACCAGCGAGGCGGCCCTAAAGGTCGAACGAGAGAGCATGACGGGCAAATTCGAAGAGATTGCGCCTTACGTGAGTGGGAAAAGAGGGCAACAAGTGTTTGAGGATGGTGACACTGAAGCTGGGGTATGAACACGCTCAAGCTATGAGGGCCATTTCTCAAACCATATGTACTAATTGTTTCTAGGTTTGGACGGCAGGTCAAGTCATCGGCTTGATTCACGATATACCTACTTGCGATGTACTTATTAATCGGATCGCCCGTGAAGCGAAGGCGACGCTCCATGATAAGCTGAGTCTCATTGTTCCTGAACCAAGCCTGTAATTAGACAGTAGCAGCGCCAAATAGGATTTTGTTTTAATGCTATACGCATGTTCGGTCAAGAAGAAGAAGAACGCCGGTGGGAGGCATTCAGTAGCTCAGAAGCACCAGGACCCTCATCGCGGGGTGATGTTCAAGGGGGTTCGTAGAGAGGAAGAGCCAGCACAAGAACTTTGCATTTTCCCGTCTTGCTCTGCTTTGTTTGTCAACATGTATACTTACTTGAGGCTAAAATATGATATTGCATTCTAAGGACTCTCCATCCCTATTAAGGGGGTTAGCTATAATAATAATATGTCCATTCAAACCATCGTGAAATCGCCAGCTGCTTGGGTACTGGCTTGAAGAAAAGCACGAACTAACTAGCTCGAGAGTAAAGCTAATCCGGAATTGAAATGTTGTCTCCTCTCTCGACTTGCCGAGCTGTGTTAACGTCGGGAACGCCCGGGTGACCGAGGCGTTTACCTCGGCGTTTCAATCACAAAGACTTGTTGAAATATTGGTGCGCAGCTCAAACGTGGCATCTTCATCATCATGAGTCTCTTAGTACTATGACATTCTAAGTTAGGTAGAGCAGAGAAGAATTACATCGCATCTCATGATTTAGTAAAGGAAACCGAGCCCAGGTTCCCATTTGAGACTTTAAACCCCAATAATGCCATGGTCGTAGATGCAGCTTAGGCTTTTATTCACGTGTCAACGACACTGCCTTGCTCTGATACCCATGGGTGCTAACAAATGGGAAGCGAGCACGGCGTTCGAGCTTGTCCAGAGGAATGGTCGAACGAATATATCTGAGTAATGTAGCGTCAGTATGGAATCGTTGACTTAGTCTCGTCGTCTGGGTTGAACTTACCTCTTCCTACCATCATCAATAGGGTCAAAGTCCCAGCTACTAAACTCGCCTTCTCTCAGAGCCTCCCAAACGAGCCGGCGCGCTCTCTGAGACGCAAACGCCTTCGTTGTAATGCCTTCGAAGTCCCACTTGGCATTGGCTTCGGCTTCAAACTCTTCAAACACTCTGCGGGCTTCTTGTCCCTCGGCGGTGTTGTTGTCGGAGCCAATGTCGCGAGATCGAGCAAGGTTATTCAACTCTTTTGGGTCACGCTCCAAAATGGCCTCGTCGTATCATCATCATCGGCCGAACAGTACCCTCACCCATGTATTCGGCGAAAATCGTATTTTGGGCCGCTGAGCGCTCCCAACCTTCAAGGTGCGGAAGCAGGCTAGTACCATCCATTGGGAGGTAAGAAGCAGGCTTAGTTCCGACTAGATCGCAGATTGTGGGTAGGATATCGAGAGTGGAAACATTCTGGCGAACTAGATGAGGATGGAACCTTTGGAGATAGTGAACCAGCATTGGAACGCGAACAGATGATTCGAAGTAGCTCATTTTGTACCAGAGGTCCCTCTCACCAAGCATATCGCCATGATCGCCACTGAAAATAAAAATAGTGCTGTCAGCTAGTCCGGCACCTTCCAAGGTCTCGAGCAGTCTTCCAATACAATCGTCAACGTAGCTAACAGACCCATAATAAGCCCGTTTAGCCCTCTTGGTCTGTTCATCTGGGAAGCTCTGGTCCCAGAGATCGCAAATTTGAAGAAGTCGTTTGCTATGAGAATCCTGCTCTTGCTTGGTGATTCGAACCTCAGGGAGACTGACATCGGTGTCCTCGTACAGATCCCAGTACTTCTTTGTGATAGTATAAGGATTGTGGGGATGAGTCAGAGATACAGTTAGGCAGAAAGTTTGTTTGGACTGGGATTGATCGAACCTGATCCCAAAGGTATTGCGTGCTCTTTAACATGACTTCCTCGTCATAGTCGAGCTGATTGCTTCTCCCACAAGGCCCGGCCTGTAAGATCGAGCTAGCGTTATGATACCACTCCAGTCGAGCATCTGGGTCATCCCAATTCACTGCCCAGCCAAAGTCCGCGGGATAGATGTCGCTGGTAAGGCGCTGCTTGTATCCATGTAGTTGGTCACCCACGAAATGCATCTTCCCGGCAAGGGCTGTGTGATAACCCTTTGTTCTCAAGTAACGGGCGTAGGTAGGTACGTCTGAACCGATTTGGTGAGGCGTTGTCACACGCTCCGATCTTTGTTGGTAAGAGACCGGTAACCATGCTCATGCGGGAAGGGGCACAGAGAGGAGAAGGATAACAAGCTGAATCAAATTGAATTAATTCAGCAGCGAGGCGGTCGAGATTGGGGGTCTAAATTTGAGAGTTTGGGTTTTACATTTTGAGCTGAGGTGCAGCAAGTTGGTCAGCCATAATGTACAGGACATTGGGCTTGCTGGGCTCCGAGTCTGAGGGGACTTCGGCCGAGGGAGGAGACAACGAGTTAAGATCAGGAGCCATTGTCTGTCGAGTAAGAGCTGAAATATTTGAATGTGTTTTGGAGAACAGGGTTTGAGTGGTGGGAAAATTGATGATGTTGTTGGTGTTCTCTTCACGAAGATTGTCAGGATCCTTTATGCTTGTTTGATCGCCATAAGCTGTCAATTATTGCCATCAAACAAGATCCGATCCAACTCCGAAATCTCTGCTATCCATTCTTTGCCGAATCACCCCCGTCGTTCATCTTCAACTTCTGAGTATCACACTCACCTCTGCATGCAGATGGACGGCGCTTGGCTTCAGTCAAAATCACCCACACAGTGCTTCTAGAGCCTACTAAACTGTTCCTTGTCACCCACCTCACCGCAGACACTTCGTAATATTGCACTGTGTAGGCGGTACGTGGCCTGGCTTCTGAGATTCTTAATATGATCAGATGTATTAATATGACCAGTGACTTCCCCAAGTCGCTCTGAGCCTGCACAATCGCCGAGATCATCATCTTTAGCATTATCGGCGGGCTTGTGTATGCCTATACTGGCAATCAGTATGTGACTGCGCCGGCCTTTAGATCATTGGAGACGACATATGAGAAGGTTGCATTTTCATTCATGATTCCAACAATTCTCTTCTTGGGATGCCTATACGCCTCTGTCACGGCTCGGTTCGTCTTCTTCCGTGCTTTTCGACACACAGATCACTTATGCAGCCACACTGTTGGTTGGGGCTCTTGGGCAGCCATTCTCTTGGCAACATGGGTTGCTGCGTTTATCATCTCTCAAGTAGTTCCATTTTTCTCCTCGTGTAAGTTTTTGACGCCAGATGCGTTCCTATGTGCGTTTTCAGGACATTGACCAGCTCCACAGTGCTCTCAGTCATGTCCTCGCTATTTGACTCGTGGTTTGGGTTCATCCTCTGGGGCGTTGCCTTCTTTCGCATGCGTGCCGCGGATACTCAAGTTGGGCATCGACAATCCCCCATCGTGGACTGGGCAGGAATTGTGGTAAATACTTTGCTCATTCTCGTGGGCATATTTTTTCCTCTCCGTTGGAACATATGCCAGCGTTCAGGGCATCATCGATGCATACGATGCTGGAGCTGCTGTCCGGGGAGTGAGGTGTTCTCCTACACCAGCAATGCCGTTTAAGCGGGAACATTATAATCATCGTGCGGGGGAGACAAAACTGGTGACTTGCGCCGGCAGACTCGCCCGACACTTGTCCGGAGGCGAAATCAGCCAACGTTGGGGAGGCGACTGGACGACACTACTGGAGGCAAACTGGGCGCGCGCATTGACAAATTCAGGGTGTCCACTTTATTCATCATTTATAAGGGGTGACTGGGTTGCAGGCCATTCCCATGATACTACGTCAGCTATCTCACGGGATCAAAAGGTCTGGTCTGTTGGGGAAAATGGGGGGAACCGCCCTGGAACCACTCGGGAACGGTGCCGGAACCCGGGCCCGGGGCAGGTTCCAAATCTCTTGAGAGGCTCCAGCCTGGTCAATCAGGGGCCCCGGGCTCCAAGGGCAAGGCTCCTTTCAGCCCAGCCGCACGTATCAGTCAATTCAAATGGGAACACATTACCTTCCTTCCAGTCCCTCTGTAGATTGGTGAGGTGGTCATTTCTCCCGCGCATATAGCCGCAGCTGTAGCCTGGAGTGCATGCGGTTAACTGTTAACTGTCGATACCCTGTTGCTTCAGATGTTTCCATCGAATGTGTGCAATTGGTTCTGGAATATCTCAACTAATTAGTTGCATGAAAGAGGCGTCTTAAGTGTCATTGCTACCTGCTGATTGCCTGTTTGGAACCGGGTTGGAACTGGCCTCCAGTAGCATGAACCATTCCTCGCACCCACCAGCTTCCACTACGGGTAAGATAAGGCCGAACCCATCTGCTTGTTCTGGGGAATGTTCCGGGGCAGCTGCGGGGTGGCCGCGGGGTGGCCAGGATTCCCCAAGGGAAGGGCCGACTTGCTCTCCATGGATCTGAGCTCTAATAGGCCGGCGTATACGCTGCGAGAACTACTTGAAGCGCTTGGCCTGTCATAGGTGCGCCTACAGGAGAATGGTGCGAACCCGAGCAGGGGGGGAACAAACCACGATGCATTGTCGCATCCAAGCACGTACGAAAACGCTAAGAATGTCTCGTGTTTCTTTTCCCCGCAGGCCGAGATGCCTAAATGCCCTTCCAATCCTATCGTGGTCTCAAGCGAATGATACCGGATTCCCAATTTTCCGTCGGTGGATCGAGCCTGCTTCCACCGGCCAGAAGCAGCTGTGATGGGCGAAATATCAAAGCCTATAAATGGGTGCACAGCACTCTTGCTTGTGATTCCCTGTCGCTACCCTCTTTTCCTTCCCTACCCATTGTTCGCTCAGGAAAACACCAACCAACATGAGTGGCCCCATCGATCCAAAGTCGCCGGGCGGCGTCCCAGACGTCAAGGACAACGCCCAGGTCGAACACGCCTATGATCTTGACGAAAAACCACACGTCAGCAAGGAAAGGGCAGATGCAATCGAGGCAGAGAACCTGGAGCATAACATGGGGGTCCTCGAGGCAGTTCGAGCCTACCCCATGGCTACACTTTGGGCCTTCATCATGTCCTGCACTATTGTAAGCTGCCTGTTGCCCCTTCTCCAACGACGGATTGTAGCTAACACGATCTTTAGATCATGGAGTCTTACTGTGTCTTCCTCATAGGTAACTTTATCGCCCTACCAGCGTTCGCGAACGAATACGGCATCTGGTCCGAGTCAAGCAACAAATATGTCATCGAGACCAAGTGGCAATCCGCGCTCCAGGCGGTTGGGCCGATTGGTGCGCTCATCGGCGTCTTTCTCGCTGGTCCCCTCACTAGCCGTATTGGATATCGCTGGGCGACTATCACCGGCCTCATGGCCCTGAACGGCTTCATCTTCGTCTTTTACTTTGCGAATTCGCTCCCAATCATGTTCCTGTCCCAGATTCTCGAGGGTATCCCGTGGGGAATTTTCATTGCCAACGCACCAGCATACTGCAGCGAGATCGTACCTATCCAGTTGCGAGCCCCTGCTACCCAGATGCTGCAGATGTTCTGGGCCATCGGGGCCATCATCGTCGGTGGCGTCACCTACCATTTCAACACTCTTCTTGAGCCCGCCGCGTACAGGTACGTTCTCTTCCGTACGGTAAGCAACTCGTCTGCTAACGGGAAATCAGGGTTCCTATTGCACTTCAATGGATGTTCCCCACCCCTCTCGCTATCCTTCTCTTCTTGGCACCCGAGTCGCCTTGGTGGCTGGTTCGAAAGGGACGTCTCGAGGAGGCAGCCCGTGCGGTGGAACGCCTGGGACGCAAGTCAGTGGTTGGCAATCTTACTGAGTCTGTCGCCATGATGCGTCGTACCATTGAGCTCGAGAAGACCGAAAAGGAGCCCAGTCTTTTGGAGCTGTGGAAAGGCACTGACCGCTACCGTACCCTCATTGTGTGCTGTGTTTACGCGGCCCAGAACCTTACGGGCAACCTTATTGCCAACCAGGCCGTCTATTTCTTCGAACGTGAGTTTTCCTTATTGCTATTTCAGGTGAATCGTCAACCTAATTCAAGCGCAGAGGCTGGCATAAGCACGGACACTGCCTTCGCCCTAGGCCTCATCACCTCAGCCCTCCAAACCATCTTCGTGATGCTTTCTTGGATTCTCACAACCTACCTTGGCCGACGCACCATCTACCTCTGGGGTTCCGGCTTTAACGTTATCCTACTGGTCGCTCTCGGTGTTGCGGCTTCTGTTGGCAAGTCGACCGCAGCCTCTCTTGCGCAGGCGTCCCTAGGTCTCATTGTCTCTGTCTTGTTCACCCTAGGACCTGCACCCGCTTCGTGGGTCATTATTGGAGAGACATCGGCCATCCGCCTTAGGCCTCTGACGACTGGTGTCGGACGCGGTTGCTACTACATCGTGAACATTCCTTGCATCTTCCTATCAAGTTACATGCTCAACCCGACGGTACGATTCTCCTCTCTCCAAAGCTTTCAAGTCACACATACTAACACAGTATAGGGTGGAAACCTCGGCGGCAAGTGCGGCTACGTCTGGGGTGGCACTGGCTTTGTTTGCCTGGTTATGGCATTCATCTGGTTGCCAGAGATGAAGGGTCGGTCCTATCGCGAGATCGATATCATGTTCAAGCGTCGTATCCCGGCTCGCCAGTGGAAGAACACGGTTATTGATGTGCACGACGACGAGTAGACGGAGATGCAGTTAGGGGTAGTGGCATGGTTGCGCAGTAAGATCTGAGGTGGGGAGTTAGGCCGGATTCCCCCTATTGCTCTATAACGTGGAGGGATCACCTAACGCGGTTTCGTACACAATCGATAACCCTTCCACATAGTCGCCGAAGAAGAAGAGATTGGCTACTTTTGTTACCAAGGAGGGCTATCTAAGTTTTCTAATCATATATTCATTTCATTTCGCTGCATTGTCTGTCTGCGGAATCGTCCCCAGAGCCACATCCCCGAACCTCTGGCAATGAAGAGAGTCCTATTGTCTCGAATGTGTTGGTTATGTAGGTTTGGGAAATTTACGTACAAGCAATGTTTGACCGCCGCCGACACGATACACCTTCGAGACTGAACTTCGCAATCATGGTCTTATCCATGGTCTTAGTGCTTGACGTGGAATTTCAATCTAAGAGATAGAATAGACTTGAGGACTATTCAACCAGATATAGCAGCTTTTGAAGAGACTCGTTTGAGCGCTAGGATCCAGTCTATACGAAGGTGATCTGAATGACAGCGGTGGTGTATGCAATAGGTAAGCGCATTAAGAACCCGGTCGTAGCCGGCCACGACATTATTAAGAACGTGATGTGGTTGTACGCTATGGTCTGATGCATCGAGAGCGACAGTAACGCCGTACGATCCTGGTAATTGTACCACAGCCTCATCCCCTCCCATAGCAGCCCACGGAAGCCGCGTCTGGTCAAAGCTATGCACCGAATCAACAGCCGCCCCCTTATCGGGCAGCAGCCGCACTACGACCTCGTCCCCTCACTCAGCAGCAACAGCAGCGTCGAGCCACCAGCACCCTTCGACCCGATAGCGCCCCTTATCGATTAGCCACTTCGTTTTCGATATGGTCATTCTTCAAAGATCCTACTAGGCCTGTACAGCCTTGCTCATCCATTTCATCGATGTAAGTGTCTCTCGCACACCCAAATTCTTTCTGTACTGTACCTGGCGATGATCAACCGCTGCTAGTAAGCGCGCCCTTTGTCAAAGGAGGCCGCGTCAAGTGCAGGGCTAAGGGTCACAAGACGGAAGAGCCCTCAGACACTCTTCTGAGCAAGGAGGTGTACTGTGCAGTCTCGCGTGCAAACACAGTCTTCCGGCTACGGAGCTCCAGGCAAGGGATCTTTTAGCGGGGGAAATGACCAAGTCTATAGTATCAACGCATTATTGTGTACCTAGATTATCGGCTTTTTTAACAGTAATAATAGTATCGACGCATCTTTTTTGCGATTGCTAGACAACGGTCCTCATTCGATCCATCACGGCTAGGCATTGGCCCCGATTGCCTCCCTCGCAGAGCCCCCTTCATGGGCCGAATATCTTTACTCTCTTCTATATCTAGCCTAGACATCGTCTGGCCCCCGGGGGATTAAATGTGAGGCCCTCCTGTGCTTTTCGCGACATCAGTCAATACACAAACGCACACCACGGGTGAACCAACAAGCTACGAGCATGGAACACCAGTCTCAACATGTGTTCGACCCAGTAACACACCAACATGGCCCTACATAGTTTTAACAAACATAAATCTTCCTATGCTGATCAGAGCTTCAACATACCTGTCTAGCGTCGGATAGTGCATGAGCCGACCTCTGTTTGCGTCCCTGAGGGTCGAAAGCAGGGATACAAGGTCTGTATATAGGAACAAGAACATGTGCTTCTTTTCATCATCTGTTTTTGGCCGTGCTGGGGACAGAGAGTTCTAGGTGTGTTGCAATGGATAAAGGGTTATCAACAAACTGATTGATTGGGTGTTGAGAAGAGAGTCGCGTGCTTGGGCGTTGGTCACTGTTAGGCCACGGAAGTTGACAAGGACATGACTCAGACCGACTGGACTTTGCGTAAATACCGACAAGTCCGCTACTTCTTGACGCCCTTAACAGTTTTGAGATTAGAAATCAAGGTGGCTTGTTTTTTTTGGGTCTGATTCGTAACGTCACAACTGACCTGGCGAACTGTTAGCCGCCGAGTGCCTCAGCATGGTAGACTTTTCCAGGTTCCCTTCTTAGAACGCAGTGACGCCCAGCGATGATCCTAAAACGTGGAGGGCACTGTATCTTCTGTGGATAATAGCCAATGTGGGAAGACGCGAGGCATGGCGAGTGATTGGTGCGCCTAGACATCGCTTTTTAGCTCGTGGGAAGAAGTTACAAATTGATCGTGCTTGTGGGCCATCTCGCCATTGTTCTCAAGTATAAAAGGGCAGACGAGATTCGGTAAGCTGCATTCCGTAAGGATTAGTATCCTTGAGAACTCTATTCCTCGAACCTTTGAAAACAAGTCAATAATCCCGAACGCCAAAATCTCACCACGTCGCTTAGTCGAAGAGTCGCCCTCAACACAGGGCTCAGAATCCCGTAAGCGGCAGTCATTATGCAACAGCGGCTTCTGGAATATACGTTAATGATCGGATCGCATACAGTCAGCTGGGCTATGGAACTTGGCAGTCCTCCCCCGGCGAAGTCGCTTCGGGCATCTTTGAAGCTTTGAGAGTTGGTTATCGACATCTGGTATGCTTCACGTCCCAAGCGAGTTTTGCGGATACACGCTAATTGTAATCAAAGAATCTTGCTAAAGTGTAAGAGTTCCCCATTACTTCCGTCATGGTATTTGTCTTATGCATTCCATCTCATAGGTACGGAAACCAACTTGAGGTTGCGCAAGGTCTTCAAAAGGCCTTCAAGGAGATCCCTGGCCTTAGGCGTTAGGACATCTTCATCGTGCGTACTCCTGATCTCATGATAAACTCAACTGCTGACCTACTCTTGTGAATAGACGTTCAAGTTGTAGAACATGTATGTATATTGCAACCTCAAGTAGCCATGCCCTTTACTCACGAGAGGATTTAGACAACATAACCCAGATGAGGTTGAGGCTGCCTAACTGAGTGCTTAGATGAGCTGGGTCTCGATTACCTCGATGCACGTCTATCTACCTAGGATTACCGCCCATTGAGCCAACCCGCGCTAGCTTTATCTCGTGCACTTCCCAGTCTCATTCAAGAAACCTCTGAGCATGTGGGCAAGGATTTGTTCCCACTCACCGAGAATGGTGATGTGGCAATTGATGATGGTGTCTCCATTGTTGAGACATGGAAAGGTCAGTTAAAGACTTCCGCCGGCCGATGCTCTGTCGTTTGCTAATACAGTTTAGCCATGACTAAACTGCCCAAGTCTAACGCACGCTCCATTGGGGTTTCCAACCATACTATCGAGCAGGTGAGCCGTTTTCGCCTGGACCATGGGGAAAGTCCCTTTTTGCTAATACCTACCAGCTTGAGGCTATCATCAAGGCCACATATGTGGTCCCGGCGGCTAACCAAGTCGAGCGTCATCCACTGTTGCGACAGGATGATTTGGTTGCGTACTGCAAGGATAAGAATATCCACTTGACCGCTTACTCGGTGCGCCATGAAAGCTCGCGGCATCTTGACATGGAACTGACCTATCATGTAGGCGTTTGGCAACAACATGTTCAACATCCCGTTGCTATTCTCTCATCCTGCGATTCAGGGCCTGGCAGAGAAATTGTCAACCGAAAATGGAACTATCATTACACCCGCGCAAATATTGTAAGTACTCCGAAACTCGAGGGTCAACAAGGCCGACTAACGGGTCTCCCTAACAACCCATAGGCTTAGTTGGGCGCAGAACGGAGGCCACGGTGTCATTCCAAAGTCAGTTACTCCAGTGCGCATTGCAGAAAACTACAACGAGATTACCATGTCGGATGATGATATTCGCGTTGTTGAGAGTATTGGCGAAAAGCAACAACGATATAACGTGCCTTACGTTGCGAGTGAGTGGTCGAATGGTTTCTCAACAGCGCGTTTTACTGACCCCCTACATCTCAGATGGCCCTCGATGGGATGTCGATATAGCTTTCACCATTATGCGTGAATCAACTAACACCTCGAGGAATATGAGCTAGATCCAATCCAAACCCCCCTGACCAAATCGCGCACTTTACCGCTGCTCGAAGATTGGGAGGAAAGATACTTGGAATCAGGCCTGATCCAAATCTGTACTACCCTTCTACCAATTGGCAGTATGAAGATGATATGGTCGGGGTAATGCCAATGTCAAGAGTGATGCGACACAATAGAGCCGACTGCATAACACGAGTGTGCTAGTCCTCGGCGAAACTCCTTTTGATTGCCACGGAATTGAAGCCTTGTAATTCATCCCTCAAGGGCAAGCCGGGAAAATGACCTCGCGGCCCCGCCCAAAGCTGCCCAACGCAACACACACTCCAAGACGTACGAGTCCCTTGAGAGGAACCGGCTCCAATTTGCAGGCTCGCAGGAGATGTGTTGTAACATTAGGTTACAAACAGACGGTTTCGATCAGTTGATACGACCCTTAAGTCCGAGTCCGATACCCGAATGTCCGTGTACAATGCTTCTCTGTAAAGTAGGTCCATACAGCGAACGACTTCCCACAGAGAGACGAAGGGGTACGCCATTTCGTCAGCCAATTTGAAGTGATACATATCCTCGCTCTTGGTAGTACCGGTGAGTAACCGATCCTTCAATCTTTCCATTTCGCCTGATTATTGCTGATGGCATCACCATCTGCTAGGTTTGTCTGGCATTCCGCTTTACCAACAGGCTCTGGAGCTCGGTCACGTCGTCACCAGCTAATTATCGCCACTTGTCTCACAGTAGTAGAGGAGAATAGGTGATTTTGGCAAATGGAGCAAGATTGGCCTGAACGGAATGCTGCATCTGGTTGGTAGAATATGGATACAAGCAAGGGAGAGAGGTAAGTAGCAGTCTCACGTGCCCATGAGGGGCTGTGCCGTCCGCAAAGTATGATTTGCTTTAGACGCTCTTCTGGAAACTAAATATCTGATCTTTTCGATACCCAAGCTGTTGAAGTATTCCGGTCTTGCCAGCCAGAGATGATTCCATCCCTGGTGGGCCACAAACGAATACCTTGGTATTCTCGTGCTTTGGCAACGTGTCACTTCCTACAACAACTCTAGGCTCACCCGGCCCTGGCGGATAGATGATCCTTCGTTGGGATTGGATAAAAGGTAAGTAATGGCCAAGCGCCCGGCGAACTCGTTTTCCAAGGCATCAAGTTCTTTCTTCAACACGAGGTCGTCTTCGGTATTGGCGGCGAATGTAAGAGAGATGGTTGTCTTGTCCTCAGGATTCCGTAGAATCCCATTTGCAAGCTGATAAATAGGCGTGACCCCAGCACCACCTGTGACCATATTGATATGCGGGAACGTTTTTGGCTTCCAAGAGAAGCCTTTCAAAGCGGCAGCGAAGAGAAGTGCCTGTCCCGGCTCGAGCGAGTGAAGGTGCGTACTTTGCTTTCCATTAGAGTATTGCTTGACAAGCAGATCCAAAAACCCCTGCTGATCTTTTATGTGGCGTAAGCGGTGACTTGTGAAGAAGGTAGCCTAGTCTGGGCCATACTTAATGAACTGATCGGTGTGTATGGCCTAGCTACAGGCATCCAGCTACCCTTCGGCTAGGACATTGTTAGAACGGCAGCTGCAACGAGTAAGATTAGCCCATTGATGATGCCTCTTTTAGTCGAGGTAAACATACAGGTAAGAGTAAGGCCACTGACAGCGTCCCCTTTCGGAAAGCTAAACCGTAAGCGTTTGACATTGTCATTGACCACCTCAAAGCTCTCGAGCTTCAAGAAGACGAAGGCAGGCCCGCCGCTAAATACCTTTAGTGGAGCCCGCGAGTCGGTCGACGCATGGCGGACGAGTTCCTTGGGCATGACTCCAAGTGAAAGGTGACTGACGGTGCCCTTGGTGGTAGTAGAGGCAGGCTGACGGCGGTGTCTTGAGAGGCAAAAAATTTGCGTAATGGCCCAGGGAAGAAGCAGGTGAGTCTGCGAAAGATATTCTGTCTCGGCAAAGAGGAAATCTCGGGTACCTATTGCGGTCTACATATTGACACCTGAGTCACACGTAAATATACTTTGCAACTGATTGTAGAACCCAAGAACCCCTGTTATCAAGGTGGAAAAGCGAGTGAAAGCAGCTATGGTTACACCGCAGAATCTCGCATCAAAGTCACCCATTCCTCGGCCTGGAACGGAGCCCGAGGAGATTGCCAACAACCACAATTGCCCCAGCCCCTCCTTTAAACCCACTCGCTGTTGTGATTTCCGGTACGGTTGCAAGGTGGCTCTCGGCTCAGTAGGCGGTTAGGTTAGCCAGCCGAGCACACCCACATTCGCCGGTCCAAATGTCATGGCCAACCTGAGTAACCCCGTCCATTGCGATGGACCCATGGCTACAATGTCGGTAGTTGCAAGCTACTCTCGACCTCCTTTTGAAAGAAAAAGGCCTTATGTAGCTCCTTCGGGGGCTCAATGTGTCAAATTGTCGATCGATGCTAGTAGGGGACGGTGGACACTTACACGCATCAAACTTGCGGTACTCGGATCCCTACGAAGAGCGTAGGCCGAGTCACAGACATCTTTAAAATTCAGAAAAGTCCATCGGATGTCACAGTCTCGAACGTGCCCGATTTCTCCTAAGTAGAAGCGTCCGTATGCTTTGCAAACTTAGCTTTCTTGCCGTGCCAACCTTGGTCCGAGACGGGTAGCTTTGGCAGTTGGAAGAGCCCTGGGGGGGGGGGTTAACAATCGGCTACTCACGATATCATCCCAGGGATGGAACAGCAGGTTAGCTGGCGACATGTGCGGCAAGAATGCCTCATATAACTGTTTAGCGGTCCTCTTGTTGATCTTCATGTGCTTGGCTCTCGTTCGGGCAAACTTGGAGAAACGCAGCCTAAGTTCCCAGCGATGAGGTTGCTTATGGCAGAAATGAAAAACTGGCTACTTTATTTGACTATTATTATGGATTCCACAAGATCAACTGATTGAGTGTCCAGGAAGTGATTTACACCTCTTTGGGCAAAATGGCCATGATGTCGAAGCCTTTTGAGCGGCGAAGCACGCCCTATCGTCACTTGTCACTCAGTTCCAGGAGCCAAATTCTCGCTCCTGCCATCCCTGGACGCTTGGACCGTGGGATTTCTTTATGAAATCAATGATGGATCTAAGGCTGACGTGAAATGCCTAGTGC
Organism: Thelonectria olida; assembly: GCA_020736575.1. NCBI lineage: Eukaryota > Fungi > Ascomycota > Sordariomycetes > Hypocreales > Nectriaceae > Thelonectria > Thelonectria olida. The sequence goes on from JAGPYM010000089.1 coordinate 55,538, forward strand.
AAGGGCATGTTGTCAGTAGGCCTCCAGCGCCGTTGCGTTGATGTATGTAGCTTGCTTTTTTTTTTTTTTTTGGGGGGGGGGTTACGGCTCGTACATGCGAGTTGGGAGTGAGTCCAGGCCTCCACGTTCATTTCCTACTATGTAACTAAGTCAAAATAGACATCATCTTCATTCACCCGTTGGTCCAGGATGGTGTCGTCGCACAGTGGTTCAAGTACAATGTATTTCGAGTTTGGTAGTTAATCCGGCATCAACTAATGCTACGATTGATAATGGCTGTGTATGTTGTTTGGTTTCCGATGTATGCCACAGTTCATCTTCTTTCTAGCTTATAGTGATAAGCCAAGAGCGGAGGAATAACATTCAGACGCTGTTGGAGAAGGGCTAAGGATAGCGTGTGTGTTGTATTTGATGCTATCGGTAGCCTCCAGAGGGGCATTCGGTGTGGCGCGCTGCAGGCTCAAGCCATATACTGTACAGTATATTAACCCTTACTAACTTCCTCTAAGTCCTATCAAGGCATTATGAAAATGCGTTCAGTCTGTTCTTGGATCCCGCTCGTTTATCCAGCTCCATTACATCCCTTCAATTTGCTGTTAAAGCAAGTAGATTGTCCGCAATTGCGAAGACTGGCTCTGCTAATATTGCTAACCTTTCCCATATCAAAGCCTCCATCATACAATAATCGCCCTTTCACCCTTACCATTCCACACCGGCAATGTATTGAAGAAGTCGTGATCAAAAGTCACATCCGCTTCGCTGGTCTTATGTAGCTTCATGTGAGGGAACACCCAAACAATGACGAGCCCAAGTAAGAGATAGGGCTCACAATAGGCTAGGCTGCGAGGGATCATTGGTCAAAGGCAAATCCTAGGAAGTGTCTCCAAACTTACTTTATACCAATACAGCCCTGGCTCCCTTTCGAGAATGCGAGGAGGGCCCGATCCAGTCCCTTCCTGCACTCATTGTGCTCATCTAACCATCGTTCTGGGAGAAAGGAGTGCGAATCCGGGTAAATTCTTTCGTCGTGATGCGTAATCACAGCCGACATGCCAATGGCGTATCCTCTCAGTATCACATACTCGATTTGGTCGGTATCTAACTGCCCTTGAACGTCTAGTCGCCACGATATTCCAAGTCTTCCCTCGTCGGGACGCGAGCAGTCCGAGTGGCAAGTCCGTACGACAGTCGCAGACCCTCGTGAATGACGGCTCCCAAATACGGAAGCTTTCCAGCGCCGCCCAGGACAGCAGCCGCCCTGAACTGTCTATGACTTGGCTCACTTCTGCACTGACCTTTTTAAGCTACTCCGGTTTCCTAAAGAGGGAGTGTGTGATGGCTGCCAAAGGCCCAGCTAACGGTTTCTGTGCCGGCCGAGAATAGAGAGAAGCCTTCCTCTGTCATGCGCTGGAGGGCCTTCTCGCTTGGTGGTAGGTCTGATTTTTTGAGAGCGCCAAAAGCCGATGTCCCGTCGTCTACGCCCTTGCCGACGCCGGCCTTGTCCTTTTGTTATTATTGGCCATATCAACCTGACAACACATGGGTTTTAAGTGGCTGTATTGGTATATCCAGAGGCAAAACGTCTGCTATTTACTATCAGTGCGTTGAATAATGTTTCCATATTTCAAAAAGATTTCTGGTGAACCTATTTGGTGTGATTAGCTGATAAGAACCAAATGCAGATCAAAACCGAGGCACCTTGCATTACCAATGCAATTCTTGCATGTTTCAGAGGGGGGATGAACCCAAACCCGTACACAACTCGCAGCTGTGCGTATAGCGGTTCCCGGAAACTGGGCTCCCAGCCGTCCTGCTGGATTAGACCCAGGTTCTCGCCGAAACAGTAGCCGGATATGACATCTGTCGTGAACAATCTATATGCTGTTGCCGCATCGAAGGGCGCCCCGTTTGCCTACAATCAAGACGGGAGAAGAACTTAGAATTGATCTTTCGGGAGGCGTGTTCATTGGTGGTGTCTCAACTGGGGCAACCTTGGCCGCTGTCACCGCCCAGCGATGGGTGACGGAAAAGCGGCAGCCCGCCATATTCGGCGTCTTGCGTAATACGCCAATGCTTCTGGACAAGGCTATCGTTCCAGAAAAGCTTAAAGACCTCTGGTTCTCGAGGGAGCAGAATGCTGACGCGATGGTCATCGACGAAAAGGCTCTAGATTATATCAAAACAGCCTACGCTCCAGATGTCTTTTCAGCCCAATATTCGCCCTTCAATATGAAAATGCGCACAAGGGACTTCCTCTGGTATACATCCAAGTTTGTTGGCAGGATCCACTAAGGGATGACGGCTTGGTTTACGAGAGAGCGCTGAGCGAGAACGGGGTTCAGACAAAGCTCGGCGTGTATCCTGGGGTGCCACATGGCTTTGCTGATCTTTTTGCAGGGTTTTCCTTGGTAGAACAATGCCAATCGGATATGTTGAAAGGGATTGGCTGGTTGTTAGGGAAAACTGCACAAGAAGAAGATTGCGAAGTCATCATCAGAATCCAGCATGATGCACTCAAGCAGACAAATACATACACTGTATCTATGCACCAAACGGGTGGTTGGGCAGAAATGATCGATTCCATGCTAAAAGCGCTCCTATCTCATTGGCCCATTGCTCATATTTACCCACTAATAGAATTCCTATGGCCTGATGAACGATGGCCAGGAGCGGGGCTGAGGCGAGGGGATAAAATAATGTGGTCAACTCCCATGAGTGGTGTCTGGAGGCTTTACCCCAGCATCTGATACTCGCAGGTCTGACTCAGTACCTGCAGCAGACGATTCCAAGATGGCAGAGGATCAGCAACCACCACAGGCAACCGAGACTCCGGCCACCCAGCAACAAGAGCTCTCTGCAGCACCTCAAAGTGTCCAGGCTGCTACGCTAGAGGCATTGCCGGAAAACCCTCTGCAAGCTGAGGTTTGTTTCGAATATTAGAAGCCATGCTGTCTGATGGTTGACCTGGGGTGCCTCAGGATGAACATCACGATAAGGACTCAGCATTGAATAGATCGTAAGTTAAGAAGGCCACTTAAAACGATGCGATCGTCTCACAATCCATGTAGAGAGGGATTTGGTGGCTATGCCGCCTCCTTGAGCTCTAGCATTGTAAACTATAGGTAGGCAGGAGCTGGCCCATCACACAGCGGTGGAATTACTGACTCTTGACCAGATACGAGGTTGGTGTTCAATTAAACAAAAGTCTTCAAGTACCGACATCCACAGAACGGCCGTCGTTACCATGCCTTCCGAGATGGCGCATACTTGGTGGTAAGCCAGCTATCGCCTCTTACATGCGGCAGAGCTAAGTGAGTTTTAGCCGAACGATGAGGAAGAGCAAAACCGAATGGATCTAGGCCACCACATTTACAGCCTCGTTCTGGGGGGAAAGCTCCACCTTGCTCCCCTCAACGACACGTACCAACGAGTTCTTGACCTGGGCACAGGAACTGGTATCTGGGCTATACATTTTGCCGAGTAAGTCCCCACCGACCAAACGAATGATCCCTAACCTCTTTAGCGAGAATCCTTCTGCTGAGGTACTCGGAACTGACTTAAGCCCTATTCAGCCTGAATGGTAGGTTCTGCTACAATTACCAACGTGTCTTTGACCCAGCACTCACAATGGCAGGATCCCTCCCAACTGCGTGTTTGAAGTCGACGACTTTGAGTCGGACTGGGTCTATACTAAACCATTTGACTACATCCATACTCGTGAACTCGAGGGCTGTATTGGCAACGAAATGAGGCTTTTTCAACAAGCCCACGAGCATTTGGCTCCCGGCGGTTATTTTGAGATGCAAGGTGTCGGTGCTCAGTTTTTATCAGATGACGATACCCTCGAGCAGGCACCCAATGCTCAGATGTGGATGAACAAGATCGTTGAGGGCGCTGCTATGTTCGGTAAGCCAATTGACTCTACCCCTACTTGGGCGCAAAAGATGAAGGAAGCCGGATTTGTCGATGTTAAGCAAGTGATCCACAAGGTACCTAGCCTTACATCCCTTATCGAACGTATTTCGTGCTAACGCGCAAGTACAGATCCCTATCGGCCCTTGGCCCAAGGATGCCGACCTAAAGGAGATTGGAAGATTTCAAGCCTTGCAGGAAGCCAAGGTCATTGACTCGTACACTCCCGGTCTCTTTACTCGCGTACTGGGATGGAACAGCGCGGAGGTCCAGGTCTTCATCGCTAAGATCAAGAAGGAGCTTAAGGACCCGTCCATTCATCTCTATCTTCCGGTGTACTTTGTCTGGGGACGCAAGGCAGAGTAAACTTGGGTCAAGATTAGCCTGAGACCTAACTCAACATACCGACTCCGAAACTATAGACTACAAGAGTGGATTCATGCCCCGGACTTTGACTAGAAGAGAGGAATAAACCCGAGCACGATTAAGGCCAACCTTAACAGATAGCATTGCCCACCACCACGGGTTATGTTCTTGTATTAACGAGTACATTTTGTTCTCGCGACCAGCCAGCACTATGCACAGCGGAGAATGGTCTTGAAGATGTTTTATCTCTGAACTTTCCGTTTCTCCAAGTCTAAGAAACCACATCGGGTTGACGCAATTCACTTGCTTCATGAGGGAATGATGTGCTGCTCACAGAACCACGTGAGAAAGTCCAACCACAATACTTGCTGCTAGTACACCTAGCATCGGCATCGTAATCGAGGATCCTACGCCTTGAGGGTTCAGATCCTTGACGCATTGGTTGACACAGTTGTCTGCTTTCCCATCGCTGGATCCGTCACTGGACTGTGTCTTGCCACCGGTGTAGTAGTACTCATGACAGCGCCTTGCACACCCAAGGGCCCAGCACGACACGCGATTCTCGTCGCTAATGACCCATCCATCCAACTCTCGCTGGCTCCAGGTCCCGTTCGCCCCGAGCAAGGTGGTGCGGCTGCTGTAGGAATAACCGTTGCCTCTTGAGGCACCGTTCTTAAAAAGGCTCGTTGAGATGCGAATGCGAGACTTGTCGGGTGCCACGTCGGCGGGGATGGTAATATTGACTTGCGTTGTATCCAGGCTCTCCTTGTATGCAAGCCAGCAAACCGGCCCTGTCCCCCAACCTGGCGGCTCCAATGCCAGGTAGACGCGATAGAAGCTGAATTTTTTCCGAAGGTCTGAGTTCGCATCGATTCTTTGTTTGATTGTGAGATCCTCGCGTTGGTCGGCTGTGATATTCCAGGGAACGATGATTGCGGGCGAAGCGTGAACGGAGGTTGAGCAGGCCATCAAGAGATTGAAGATGGCCACTCGAAGAAAGAATGAAATCACCGCCATTGCATTTTGAACCGACACTTTGAGGATAAGATAGTTTCCCTGGAGGCTAAGGACTGACTCCTGAGATGCAGATCCCTTGCCTGATAAAATTGTTTAAAGCAGCATGATCGGAATAACAGCCCTGTATTAATTTCGCTGCGGAATAACCGAATGTTCCGCTGAGGATGACTAACCTCATAGAGTTAAATGCCCCGGGCTGCTTTATTCGCACGTCTGGGGTAGGCTGCTTAACCATTGCCTTCCCAGGCCTCAATGATGTTTCACAATTGCGTCCATTTCTAGAGCTCGCGGATAGTTGTCACAGTGCCCATTCTCTTCCATTCGCTTACAGGGCCAACATTACGTGTGTAGACAATAACGGGATCATAAGGTACCTACCTGTGGAGGTAATGGGGCTAAAACCTCCTTGCTCGTCTGACAGGTACAGTAGTAGTAGGTCTACTATGGCTTTTCACAAATCGTTGGTAGGTAATAATGATGCGCATAAATATAAAGACAGGATATGATGTTCATTTTATTCATTTCGATTATTAACTTGGTGCTCATTTAGTGGTGAAGGTCCCCCCAATATCCCGAACCGCCTTTGAGAGCATACGAAAGACATTCCTTTCCTGACCATTAGTACTCAAACCCTTCGGCTCAGGCATACCTAACCCCAATCTCGGGCTCTTCAACATAGTCACTCGAAAAAGCACAATGGCCGACCGCATCGCGTCCTTCGCTATGAGTTTGAGTAACACCCCATTTCAGACGAGTTAATGGCGCATTAGGTTGTGGAATGCCCTCGTGATGATGACAAGCAGCGGCGATAGCCAAGCTGCAACTTCCGACGACCGGCATGGCGGTCGGAAGCCGTTGGAATCCCGTTATAGCCACTGCAGCAACTAGAAAGAAAGAAACCAATATAACGGAGATAATGGCAGTAGGTGAATATCCGCATGCCGAGTAAAAGGTATATTCATTATCTCCATGCTGTAGGCTGACGATGAAAATGCTCTGAGACAGCAGCCAGTGGACGAGAATCGACATGAGCAGAAGCGGCAAGCCCCATCGATAAGGCAGCTGTAAGAAGTATCGTGTCCGTTGCTTTCCATGCGGATTTGAAGAAACGCGAACCCCTCGTCTCTTGACTCCAAAGGTGCTCCATTCCCTGGCGGCCAACATCCCGGTGAATAAGGCATTGTACTGGAAGTAGAGAAATGAAAAGCAAAGCTGCGGAAGATTGGCAAAGAAGACGACCCAAATCATGCTCATGGCCGAGTCCTGCATCCAGCTGGGTAAGGAGATGAGCGCCGTCTCGGATGCAGCTCCGAAGCCGAGTTTCCATAGAGTCGAAATGCTATGAGAACCGACTATGGTATTAATGCCCCAGACGAGGAAGAAGATGGAGACGCCAAGGAGAACGACGTATCTGTCGTATATGATTAGCATAGATGATCAAGATACGGTGTTTCACCCGGGCATAGCTACAGTGCTAAACTGACTATCCAGCGGCGACGGCTCACGGCCGTTGCCCAGCGTCTTCGCACACGAGTCCATGGACGTGGCCCATGCCAAGCTCCATTGACGGCGTACTTGACTTGCTCCCCTGTTACCAAGCAGCTTTCGGTCGAGTACGCATCTGGTGAAGAAAGAAATGACTTGATAGCATCGCCGATGACGAGCAGTAGCTCCGGAGGATGACAGAAGGTGAGCCACAACATCACCGACACTTTGATAACGTTCGCGCCGATGACAACAGCCATAATCCAGGTGCTAAAATGAAGCCGACACTTCTGAGGCACTTGTTTGCTGAGACAGTATTTGACTCGCCGGCCGAAGGGCCTCCAATCGCTAGCGTTGGCCCTGACCTCGGGAAGCCTGCCGCGACATGGGTTTTCGCAGTCGGGCGAGCCGCAGATCCATTCGTACACCTTTGGTACACAGTTCGGAAACCGGTTGTTTTCGAACCTAGAGTCGATCTTCCAGAGCGGGATGCCTTGAAGCTCCTCGTCGGACCCTGGGTCGGTGACGAGCAGGAGATTGCTCCGAGACGTTTGAAACGCCGTCGCGTACTCGTTGATGCAGTCCAGTGGAGAGAGTTTCTCGAGTTCGTCGGCCCTGGCGAGATTCCACAGATCCTGGAGGCCTAGGGAATCTTTAAACCCGTAAAGACCGTCATCGAGATCTCCAAGGGAGCTGAAATTGCGGGAGAAGATGGGAGTCGCACCGGCGGAGGCGTCTCGAACGCTCCAAACGCCATAATCCAATACCACAAAGGAGGAAAAGACGGAGGAGTTGTATCTGAAGGCTGTCAGTGTCCCTGGAACAAGCATAGGAGCTGATTCGAAGCAAGCAAAGCAGAGCGACGGGGCTTACAGCAAATGCAGCGGTAGGGACGACAGCATTAAAAGAAACCACGGAATCTTCCTCTTCCATGGAATGTTGCCAAGGTTGTGAACGCTTGGAACTCCAATGTCCATCCAACGACCCTTTGCATGTATCGTCTGCACATCATGTCGAGTCGGCGCGGACAGACACTGCATGGAATAATTGCTGGCAGCTAGAAGGAGGGAGCTGAAGATGTTGATGACAAGATGTATGATGGTATTCAGGGTATGCGTCGTCACGCAGTCTCCCTTGTAGAGAGTTCGAAGAGCGGCATCGTCCTCCGACAGTGAGTTTCTTGTTGCCGACCAAATGGTGATGCCGACGTTTATGAGAAGGACGAGAGTCGCGGTTGTGGCGTTGAGAGAGAGGCTGAACTTCCAGCCGCAGGGAAGTTTTGACAGGAAGGATTTGTTTTCGGGTTCGATATCGTCCGGATGAGCAAATGGATCATCCATTGCTTTTTGGTCAATTTCGACGTAATGCATAATGGTAAATTCGTATGTAGGTCCGAGGACAAGGTCGTCGTTGTTGCGTGGATATGGCAGTTTAAGCCGACGCCTTGTCTTGTTCACAAGGTATGATGCCTAACCTCTGCTTAACTAGGGAGTATTAGAATTCAAGCCACCCTCATCTGCTATACTTCTCTAGGTATGATGCCTGTTAAACATAAGGATAGATGGGAAGACTTATGACCTTTTGGGTGTGAAGATGATAATTGATTGAAGAACTAGCTGTGTGGGAAGGGAGCAATTATCTAGTTATGTAGGAGGCTGGTTTCCCAGCCTCCCAGCCATCATTCGATCGGACCCGCATCTCCACAATGTCAACCTGATTTGCCTTGGGGGAGCCACAGCTGAAAGATATGACCACTGAGGAATGGTTAACCTGATTAATAGGACGTTCGCGACCTCAGCCCCATGTCTATACGTAGAAATGGTGGAGGGAACTCTGTCGTTATAAACGTCATCCACCATTCGTAGTCTATGCGGCTTAGCAACTGTGGCGCTCTATACTTCTTTTTGCCGAGTGTACAGTTAAACTGACCTGTCCCACTTTACCCACTCCTATTTATAAGTCAGTTAAAGTCCCGGACAAAGGTCGGCTAAATAAAGGGCCTTAATTATATAATATAAATAAAAAAGTTTTTTTAAGTTTTAAATTAATTTAAATTAAGTTTTATTAAATGTTTAATATATAAATTTTTAATTTAAAAAAATATAAATTAAAAAAAGGTATTTATAAATATAAGTTAATTTTAATATAAATAGAAAAAGTATTTAAAAAATATATAATAAAAATTAAATTAAAAATACTAATATATATATATAATAAATATTAATATTATATATAAGTTTTTAAAATAAAAATTAATATATATATAAAGACTTTTTTAATAATAATAATATTATAATATATTTAAACTTTATAATTAGTAATTTATATTATTATATAAACTTTTAATATATTTTACTATTTAATTGCCTTACTCTATTTTTATTAGTTTAAATACTTTTAAACTTATTTTAACTTTTTTTAAACTTTTCTTTTTTATTTAACCTTTTTAGCCCCCTTACTTTTTTAACCCTTATATCTATTTAACTTACTTTTTATTTTTAAATTTTTCTTTCCTTTTAAATAACTATTTAAATTATTACTATTATATATAATAGCTCTTAAAATTATAACTTATAAATATTTAATTAAATTATATTAATAAATTGCTTATTATTATTATTAAAATAGTTTTTTTTTTATCTTTTAAAAAGGTATATAAGGTTTTTAATTTTCTATTTAAAAAAGTTATAATAGTATTAATATATATTAAATCTTTTAATTAGAATCTTATAACTTAAAAAAACTAAATTAATCTTTTAATTAATATTTAATAGTATATTTATATTAAATAGTATAAAAATGCTTAAAAGTTATAACTCTTTTAAATACTTATTAAAGTCTTTTATTAGCTTAATATATTTAAGGAATTTACATATTTAAATATATAGCAAGTAGTTATATAGCTTTTATTATTTAGTTAAATTATATTATATTTAATTAATATAAAGTTAGGCATTTTAGCTATTATATATTATATTATTAGTTAAATTATATAAACTATAGTTAAATAGAAAGAATAAGTACTTTATATTAAAAGCTTAAAATAAGGTTTTTTAAATAAGGTTTATTTAATAGGGACTTTTATTTTAATACTAATTATAAGCTCTATTAAAAAGCTTATTATAATAAATATAAAGCTAGGATTTAACTTATATTAACCTCTATTATATATATAAATTATTAGCCTTTTTAATAATAATACTAATAATTATATTACTTTAAGTAATATTATATTATTATAATTATATTTAAAAGTTAACTTATTAACACTTTTAACTTTATATTATATAACTTGCCTCTAGTTTATAATACTTTATTTAATAATTTAAAAGTTATAATTAAAATTTAATAATTGTAAAACTTAATTAACTAATTTTATATATAAGTATATAATTAAAAATACTAAGCCCTAGCTATTTAATAAAGTAAAAAATATAATTTTAATAAAATAGTTAAATTAATTTAATTAAAACCCTTTAATAAAACTTTTAAAAATATTATACTTTTTTTTATATATTTTAAAACTTATTTTTAATAGTTTTTATATAAACTTATTTTAATTAAAAAAAGAGTTATATATATTTATAATTATATAAAGGAAATTATAACTATTATATTTAAATCTATTATAAAAAACTATTTTAAATATAATAATAATATTAATTAAAATTAAAATATAATTAATATATTTTTAAAATAAAATAATTTTAAAATTATATTTAAATATATATTTAAAATAGTTAATAAAAAATAGTAAATAATTATTAAAATTTATAAAATTAAATAATATAAATTTATTACTATTTATACTATTATATTTTAATAAATTGCATTTAAATTTAAATAAAATAATAATATATTATAACAATCTAGTCAATTCCTAATAGATAAGACTAGAGGGTTCTAGGTTTATATTAGTAGAGAGATTAGGGCGTTAAGGTCTAAGCAATATAGTAGGTTATTATATTTAGTAATATACTTAAAGTAGATAAGTATAACCAAATTATATTAAAAGCTAAAATAGCTATATCTATCTAATATACTAAATGAATATATTTATATATTAAGGGGGTTTTCCTTAGATTATAGTTAAGATTATAAGCCTTCCTTTAAATTATAATTATAAGAGTAATCCAGATATTTAAATTGTATTTAGTAGGGTAATCCTATAGCAATTAGATAATAAAAGTGGGGTTAGTATAGGGCATATAATAGAGTGTTTATTACAGACTATAATATAATATCTCCCTTCTATTAGTCTTATTCTTAAGGCTATATTTATAACCTTATATAATTACTAGTAGTTAGTTAATTTAAACCTCTATTTTTCTTTTTCTATACTACTATACTAATATAATATTAGGCTATATAACCAAATTGAAAGTAAAAAAGATATTTAAATATAATTCTTTAGTTTATTTTTTAAAATAGAACTCTCATTTAGCTAATATACTTTATACTTATTATTTTAAGTATAAACTGTAACTAGTTTATAAGATGGATAATATAAGTTAAATAAATAAGTACAAATAGTATATTTAGTGGGGTTAAATATATAATAGTATTAATATAGCTTTTTTTTATATATTTTTCTTTTTATTTCTATTCCTTCTTTTACTAACTTTCTTTATATAGTAAATAAGCTTATTAAATAGTAGAAAAAATTTAAGTTAGAAGAGAAAGAGGCTGGGGATAAGATTCTAATTTTTTATATTTAACTTATAGAATTATAATTATTTTTAGCCCAGGCTGTAAGTTACTTGGCTTATATTTATAAAATTAAAAAAAGGGTAAAAGAGAAGGGTTTTAAATTATTTAAATAGGAAATATAAGAGTTAGATAAGGAGGATGGCATTCTTTTAGTATTAGAATCTTATAAGAGCTAGGTAGTAATATAGTAGTAGTAGCGGGTTATTAGTAGAGAATATAGTAATAAGAATGGAGGATTTTTATTAGAGGTTAATAAGAATTAGGTAGTCTGAGCTGCTTACTAAATTGAGCTATATAAACTTAAAAGGGAAGGCTAGAAACTTTTAAAAATAGATATAAGGCCTTTTTTATAGTTTTTATTAAGTTTTTACTTAAGTTTTTATAATTTATTTTAATATTTCTAACTTATTCCCTTCTAATTAGTTAGTTTACCTATTTTCTATTTTATTTCTTATTTATAGTTATAACTAATTGCAAATAAAAGTTAATTTTCCTCTAGACCTCTATTACTTTATCTTTTATATATTTACCTTCTGCAGTTACTTCTATTAGGGCTTATATTATATTATTACTCCTACTATTAAATTAGAGATTATATTAGGGATTAATAAGCTATTAAGCTATTAAGTTGGCTTAATAGTAATACTTTTAAGCTATTAAAAATAAACTAGCTATAGAAAGATAAAAGAGAGAAGGAGTAAAGAACTGGAAACTAGGGATTTAGCTGGGCATCTAGTTAATTTTAAACTTTCTTACCTTTTACCTAGCGCTTTTACTATTATATAATAATTTCTAGTTAAACTATTTAATTAGAGGAAAAAGAAAAAAAAGCTATTATTAAATAAGTAAGTTTTATTTTATATTATTAGTATTTTAAAATTTTATATTATAAACCCTATAAAATAAATATTCTATTTATAATAGTATTAAAACCCTAAGTAAATATCTTACTACCTAGGGTACTTTTAATATAAAAGAGCCTAAATTTAAATATACCTATTAATAAGATAATATTATTAAGGGATTAAATAGTTCCTAAAGTCTAGAATATTTAGTAGTAAAAGGGATTAAATAAAAGTTAGTATTTTAACTATAGTTAAAATAAGTATATAAAGCTATAAAGAGAGATTAAGTAAAAAGTTTTTACTAATCTAGAAATAGGCTTTAGCTTATAAGTATTATTATTATAATTAGTTATTAAAAGTATATATATTATATTTACTTTTATATTCCTTTAGTATTTAAAAAATACTATTCTTTTTATAAAAGAATAATTATTAAAAAGTAAAAGACTTTATACTATTTTAAGAAAATACCTTTTAAAAGGCAATTAATATTACCTTCCTAGCTTTTACTTAAAAAATAATCTATTCTATTTAATCTTTTAATTTAATGCCTTCTATAGCCTGCTAAAGGCTATAAAAGGCTACCTATCCTAAAGTTTTAATAGCTTGCCCTTATAAGTTGCATCTAGTTAATAATTAAAACTATTAAAAGCAACTTATTTATAAAGATCCCTAAACTGTATTCTCTTATACCTAGTTTAATAATAAAATAAGTTAACTATTAATATAAGGGCTATATAATTAAAAGGTCTAATAAAAGTAATCTTAAAAAACCTTCTAATTTATAGCTTAAATTGCCTCTTACTACTTCTAATAAGACTACTTCTATTTATTTTATTTTATTAAAAAAGTAAATTTAATAAGTTAATAAAATAAGAACTAGCTCCCTTATATTAAAAATAACTATTTTATATTTATTTAAAAGGACTAATACCCCTTAGGAGATTCCGGCCCTATTTTAGGAATTTATAAAAAGTATATTTAAGACTTTCCTAAAGAATTTAAAGCTAAAGCTTAAACAACCTTATATTAGTTTAGGGTTATTTAAAAGATAGAATATTTTATTCTATTTAAAATGCTTTAAGCTTCTTACTATAAGTAATAGCTACTTTTAAAAAGAATGGCTAAATTACTTTAAATTATATAATTATACTTTTAGTATTATTAAGAAAGTGGAGTTTACTATTAGCAGATAATTTTAGCTTAAAGTTAAAATTAAACTATTAGAATCTTTTAAAAGTAATAACCCTAATTAATTAGATATAGTAATTAATTGTTTTAATTATATAAACCTCTAGTAACTACCTAATAAAAATAATAAAGCTTTTTATAAGTAAATAATTAAATATCTCTACCTTATAATATCTATTAGAAGTCTTAAAAATAAGTACTAAGCCAAGCCCTATATATATTATATTAAATATAACTATTATTAGGCTATATAAAAGGTATATATTTAAACCTAGGATTTTTATAAAATAGAGTATAATACCTTTATACTTTTATTATAAAAGGTATTAAAATATGCCTAGCTATTTCTTATTAAGGAAAACTACCTATTTTATTTAATATAAGGATATAAGACCTCCCTTAAGGCTAAAAATAGATATATATAATTAATAGGTTCCCACAAGGGTATATAATATTGCCCTATAACCTGCTAACCTTTCCGCCTAGCTAATAATAGTAACTAATTAAATAAAGGTTTTAAATAGTAACCCCTAAATAGCTAACCTAATTAATTACTTAATAAAATATTAATCTCTTATATAAGCTTAATTAATAAAGTGGAAGGCCTTATAAAGCTAGTTAGTAATAGAGTTAAAGAAAAGCTTATATATATACTTTTTAAAATATTTATAACTTTACTATTTAAATAGAATAAATAATCCTTAAAAAAGAGAGATATTTTAAATTTAATACTATATATATATGCCCTAATTTATTAAAAATACTAGTATTATAATAGTTTTAAATATTATTTAAATAAGTATAAGGCTTTTAAAAAGATATAAATTATAAATATATTAATATAATTCTAATACTAGTACCTATTATATTAAAAGAAATAGAAAGTCTTAATTCTTTATACTTTATTTTTTATTTTATAATTAAGTAATAGATCTTATATTTAATAGCTTTTAACCTAGTATTTTAACTAATTAAAGGTTAAAAGTATACTATTTAAGCTAGTAAGATTAGAGCTAGTAATATTAAATATAATTAGAACTTTAAAATAATTAAAAAGAAAAGATTAATTAGTTTTAAAATATATAATAAATATACCTATTAATTAACTAGTTTTATAAATTATATAGCTATTACCTTATATTAAAGCCCTTAGTAAACTAACCTTATTCTTATTTAAAAATAATAGTTTAAATATTAAAAAGGTAGTTTAGAGTTACCTTATAAAATTACTCTTATAAAAAGATTATAGTTTAAAAAATTAAAAAAGGATAATAATTAAATATAAATAGTAAAATAAAAAAGGAAGATTACTAATATTTATAAACTATTTAATTAAATATATATAAATTAAAATATAAACCCTAAAAGTATTTTATAAATAATATATAGCTTATTATATTAAAGAAAAGTCCTTAAAAAGACCTATTTAAAAAGATATTTTTAACTATTAGAAATATTATAATATTTAATCTAATAGCTAGAAGGGCTATTATAAAGACTTTTTAATAATAATAAAGGTATTAAAAGTATTAAATAGGTTAATAGGGAAAAGCAAATAGTAGGTTTTAATATTATAAAAAATGGAATTTAAAGTTAGTACTATTTAGCTAGTAGAGAGGAGGAGGAGAAGATTAATATAAAAGCATATTATAAAACTATAGCTACTAACTTTACGCTTGCCCTATTATATTAATAAGCTAGGTAATAATAATATTATCTCTCCTATATATATAAGGAGTCTCTTTATTTTAAGTAGTACTTTTATATAAGGA
>JAGPYM010000090.1:0-70138 GCA_020736575.1 Thelonectria olida
TTTGATACGAAAGAGCACACTGGACACCGTCGTAGGTGTTCAGTGCGAAAGCACGACAGTTCGCTTCCTGCTTACATAACAAAGCGCAGTCCTCAATCGTATTCTGCGGGCCACCGGTCTCGTCAGTATCCCACCATCCGTTTTTCTTGACACCATACGCCCAGCAAGTCCTGTCGGCCTGTGGCTCAACTCCATCAGGGACATCACCAATACCTGGAAGTGAGACGGTCTGAGTGGGCACTCCACGCTTGGCTGTGCAACCGCCGGGGGCGTCAATGCCCGCAGGACAAACGGAACTGTCGGATGTTGTCGAAGACGCCGAAGAGGCAGTGGCCGTGGGTGACTGGGGGGTCTGAGTAGTGTCGCCTGAACTACCTGTGGTAGACTGAGAGCTTGTCGAGGAAGAGCTGGGTGTGGAAGTGGTACCATCGTTTGCATCTTCTGTGCCAGTAGAAGCAGTTGTCGTTTGAACGGCTGAACCGGCCCCCGTGCTGGGAGTACTGGATACAGGAGAGTTATTTGGAAGCCACGTCTCACTCGTGGTAGTAGGAACGGGCGTGGACTCCTGAGGCCAAGTCTCAAAGTCGGACAGGGATGTGTACGAGGGAGTAGAAAGAGAGGTGGACTCTGCTGTACTCGTTTCTGTATCTGAGGCGCTGAAGGAGGTGGTGGAGCTCGTTGTCGTGGAACTGATGCTGAAAGGTGTAGTAGAACTCGTTGCCGTAGAAGCGATGCTAGAAGATGTAGTGGAACTCGTCGTCGTGGAACTGATGCTGGAAGATGTGGTAGAACTCGCTCCTGCGGAGCTGGTGCTAGACAAGCCAGCCGTACTTCCGCCAATGCTCGTCGTACTTGTCGCAGAAGTCGCCGGGGTTCCGTAGTCGATAGCGAATTCGTTGATATTCGCGGGGGTGACTTGGTTGGACATGAAGATAGAGTCGACATAGACGGCTGCATTTCCGCTATTGAAACAGGTGATAGAGACAGAGAGCGATGCCGCGGCTTGGGGAGCATTAGTTTGCAATAGAACAGTAGACCATGTGACGCTTGATCCGATAGAGAAGATCCAGGTGCTGAAGAACCCATTAGTCCCAAGGTAGGCGTTAAGCTGGCAAATATTTAACGACGAGGGAGCTGTAACAACAGCGTAAAAGAAGCGGACAGTATAGGGAGTCCGTACGTCCAAGTGGAAGAGGTCCTGGGAGATTCTCGCTGAGGGCCCGACAGCACGCTTGCGCTTGGTGGCAGAACCACTTTGCCTCGCCTGCAACTCGATGCATCCCCGTTCGGTGCTGCCATCGCCCGTATGTCCTTGGCCCTCCACAATTTTGCCCTCGCCATCAACCTTGTAGTTGGGGGCCTTTGTCGGGTCGTTGGGGTCACGCTCGGCGAAGTTACCGTTGGAGACGAGATTCTTGACGATGCGAGACACTGGGGTCTCGGTAGACACCGGAGTTCCAGTAGGGGTTCCCGTCGTGGCGATGCTCGAGCTAGGCTTACAGCGACTTGCCGCAGCAAGATCAAATGTGCCAGAAAAGGCCAAAGCCACCAATCCTATAAGAGAGCGCATGTTGGAGGACTGGACGGCCGACAGTAAACAAAACGAATGTATGACCGAGTTGGGCGGTTGAACTCTAGCTAACCAGCGCCAAGCACTCGCGCGGCGCGATGGATCGTCTATATATGGGAGCTCGAGTCATTGTGAACTTCGGCATGGGTTTTCCAAACACCAGCTTCGGTTGATTGGGAGCAGCCGGTGCAAGGATACGCGGCCACGCCAACTCCGTACTGAACATTGACCCCTCAGCTCGCCTCTTCACAGACCAGCAGCTCTGGATTGACTCAAGCGCCGGCGCCGCAGCCGAATGCATTCACGCATGCCTCAACGGCAGCCCCGTTCTCTTTGCCATACCCAGAAATTCCCCTTGACCAGTGGTCGCTATGTGGAGCCGAGATCATTTCTCAAGGGTCCAGAAGTCGATAGTCGGTGGCGCTATCGATCTCAACGGTGCAACTAGCAGAAGGGGTTAGGAAAAATGCCGAACTTCCCGGCATTGTTGGTTGTGTGAAACTCGAGGACAAAATTTGCAATGGAACAACGGCAAAGCCAAAATGAGGCCATCTAAGGTGTAGCATAGCCGATCAGCCCCAGGCATGGAACAGCAGAGAGGAAACTCTAGCACGAGAATGGGTCCTAAAGAGTTCGTGTATTTTGCTTGGCTGGGCTGATACTCTCTCTATCGCCTTAACGCATCAACAGTAATTGCAGTAGTAAGTCATCTGATTACAAAGGAACTCGTTAGGGTGCACAACCAAATGGAGCAGGAGACTGTCAAACGCCCCGCCAAACTATTGAGTCGTTAATGGCTCTAAGCTAGGTAGATGTTGATAAGAATTGTCATCCATATTGACTATTTCGCCTAAGTATGAACATCTTCGGGCAGCTCCTGAATTCCGCTTCGAGACAGATTACAACTGAGGCACATGATCGAGCCAGTCTCCAGCTATTAGGCGATTCAATACAAACGGAAAGTGTACAGAATGCTTGGAGAGGTTTAGACTCGTGATAGCCATGAGTCTAGATGTTACGTAAGAAGTCCCTTAAACTTGAGCCTTCGCTATTAAGTAATTGATATCCATTTGGTGCCAGAGCGACTGGAATTGTATAAGCAGTGCTAGTATTCTATGGCGAGTCATTACCCACAAACATATCAATCGAACAATGAGGATCCTGACAGGGCCTGCAGTCTCGATCATAGCAGCATTAATACCTGTTCTAAAGTATTGGACCTCTCTTTCTCTAGCCTGATATGATGCAACTGCATAAAAAGATAAAATATGAGAATATTATATCACGAGCGCAGATCAAGTTAAAGAAACTCCCAAGCATGTTGAGAACAACCCGGTACGAGCTCAACATGGGGAACCCTGAGGATACGAACACGAGGAGATTGAAGCAACAGCGCTATAATTCACAAGGCGGTGGAAACTCGGCGTTTATCATGTAAACTGCAGGATGGCACGAGTCTCAAGAACTTGATTGAAATTCTACATGTACTGATGAAGTAGCTACGAATGAAACGTAACGACGAACCTCCTAATGGAGGCACCCTCTGGTTGTCTTACGGTCATCATCACGAGGTCCTGGGCGGGCTAACAGCAGTCATGCACTGGGGACGCCTCAGAAGGCGATGGTTGATTGGGTAATTACTACATGCTGTGTCAAAATCTGCAAACTTGACAACATACATAGGCTTTGACACAGCGAATAATGCCTACCAGAGTTAACATTCATAATGATTCCCCAGATGTTCTATTCAAAGATACGACGAGGGTCTTTTTCTTTTTCTTTTGCACACAACAGGTTGTTTGAGCTGTCCTCGAAGTCATCACCCGTACTTGATTCCAGCCTCGGGAATCCTCATCTGAGTAGGTCCTCGTTCCTCCACATCCATGTTCGTCCGACTTTGACGTGACATCGCCGTGGGTGGTGGCCCTACGACCATCTCCAATCGGCTCTTCTGTCCGACCTCACTCACTACTGCCATAAGTTTCCAAGTACGAGAGCTTTATACTCCTACCCCAACGTTGCTCAATTCATCCGACGCCTTTGACCGCAACGCAAGCGCCAGCAACTGGCCAAAGTCTCCCCATGCGGAGCAATGCCATGGCTGCCGGACGCATACGATAAAAGCTAAATGAATAAGTGCGATGAAGACCTGAAGGAGTAGTGCAGTAAAGGCAAGGACAATTGTTATACTCCGTCCAAACCCGTAAGCGTATAAACGCTCGAACCTTGTGGTGTAGATGAGTGTAGAATTGGGACTAGGGGACGGAAACGGAAGTTTGTCTTGGTCAATAAGACGGTCGAATAGGAGTCCTGTGGATTGAGATAGTGCTTCTGCCAGGCAGACCGCGAGAAATGTCGGTAGACAGCCCACAACATGCATGCCTTCTATCGTACAGTTGTCGGACCCTTGCTGATAGACTGGATTCTCTCCCGAGGTGAACCTTAATAAGGCTGTTATTTATTATTGTTAAAAAAAGCCGATAATCTAGGCACACAATAGAGGTCGATACAGGCCAAACCCTAGCCTTGTATCTATTACAATAAGCTTCTCAATAGGGCTCACGGTTGGTCTCAAGGTGAAAGTCCCTGCCGAGTAAACCTTACTCAAGGAACCTTATTCCGGGCCTCCAATATAAGGCTGTTATTTATTAATATATTGTAAATTTAATATCTCCTTTTTTAAAATATAAACTATAAATTTTAAAAAAATAGTAATAATTAAAATTAAAAATCTTCCTTTTTATTTTATTTTAACTTAAAAGTATATAATTGATTTCCTTAATACTAATTCTCTTTTAAAATAATTCCTCTCCCTTTTATAAAATAATATCTCTTAAATCTTTCTAATATAAAGTCCTAAGAGGGGTAGGGATACACTCGCTGCTGCGCAGCACTATGGTAGGATTTATAATAATAATAAGGACCACTTTCAGTATGTCCATTTGCAAATACATATAGTTACCCAGATCTAAGTAGAGATATTGGACTGTAAAGTATGAGAATGGGCGCATAATACGGCCACCTGGAGGTGAGAAAACCGACAGCCACATCCGATCTGTCTACGAGCGCAAAGAGGCTCATGGCTCAGCAGCGTCACGGACCGCAGCTACTTTATTATCAAAGAAGGCCGCTGAGGGGCAGATGGCCTTAAGGGGGATCTTATCAGCCCGGATATGGAGGAGGTGAAGATCACCGCCATTCTTGCCCTTGACGACACGCTACCAGACAGGTGCGAGCATACAGCCCGGGGAACAAGCCGAAATATCCTCTACTGGCTCCAGAGCACCCAACCATAATCAAGCTATGCCAAACCTTTCGCCCTAGTCCACCACTCTTCCAGGGCTAAGAAGTATTGATGGATATGGAAGCGCGCATTAGCGTTTGCCCTGACTGGACTCGGACAACCGGGATAGGCTGACGGGCATTCGATTAAAGAAGAAGCTAATTCAGCTGTTGGAGGAGCCATGGAACTGCCTATCTTGGACAAGTAAACCTGTTGACAAGGGGGTTATTGGCCATAGGGAGGAAGAGGTTGGAGATGATTTAATAGAGGAGGAGGAGGACAATGATAAAGAAGAAGATGCTTGCAAGGACCTGGCCGGGGAGATGGTTGACCTCCTCTTTGTATGAAGCCTAGCGCAATGCACTAAGCATCTGACTGATGGTCATTGAGCAAGTCAGTCGTCCCTGCGGCCAGCTCATATTCGCCTGGGAGTCTAGGCACTATTCTCCGGCGATGTAACTAAAATCGCCCATATAAATCGAGTGCTAACTAATCAGGGAGTGCATTCTGGGGTGATTCATTAGTGGCTTGCCTTGGCACCAGTCCTGTCAGTCGCGTTGGAAAGGCATGGTTCCACTTCACAGCTCAGCTTCAGTAGCTCGCAAGCCACGACGCGATGATGATACCACCACACAAGTGCGATGGGCAACTTTGACGGCTGCGTCACATCATAGTGGATATTTTCGAAATGGAAAGCAGAAGGGGAGAGGCTGATACTTACAAATGTCTGGCTGCTTGAATAATGGCAGCATGGCACGCGGACGGCAAGGCTTTCTGCGAGACGAGTATGCCCTAACCAACATGAGATTCTTTGGGGGGCATCATATGATCGCATGCAAGGAGTCAGTTCAGCTGTTCAGTACGTTCATATATTTAAAAAGTCAAGGAGTACGCTGTTCTCTGTTCTATTATCGCCCAACGCGAATCAGTTAATCTTAATTTTCCAATCCAAACTCACCATGAAGCCAGGTTGGACATCCTCCTTCGCCTGGTGTCAGTCCCAGGACACCTATTCTTTCAACTTTACCTGCGTCGGCGAGGGCTGCGACATCCTGGACGGGTTCCCCGGCACAACATGCACCGCGAAGGGGGACACGCTCTCCTGCACGAACGGGGTCTGGTGCCAGGAGCAGCCCGAGTATAAGACTGAGACGAAGTGGACTGCCGAGGAGGACGGGGCGTCCTTCACGCAGGAGAATGACTTGTCCATCTGCAAGTTCACAGTGGAGGGAGAGAGGAAGCCGGGGAAGGGTGATCCGGATGTGTTTGTGAGGGATGATACGTGTGTTTGGCCGCGTGGAAACAATACGTCGAGCGTTTCTGTGCCGCACGAGACTACCGTTTCGCTCGTCTCGTCTGCTTCGTCCAATGGTAATACGCGTCTTGGTTTTGGTCTTGGCGGTGGCTATGCTAACCATTACTCCTTACTAGATTCCGTGTCGACTAGTCCATACCCTGTCTCAACAGTTTCGAGTAGCAGGGGACGAGTAAATTCCACCAAAACATCAGCCGTGGTGGAAACAAGTGTCGTTGAGCCTACTGCGTCTGTAACTCCTCCAGCAATCGTCACCGCAGTGGCGCCTCGACTTCATATCAGCGTAACTGGCCTTGTGCTTTCCATTCTTCTGAGCTTTGCCCTCCTGCTCCCTGCCGTGACAGCATCGGCGATTGTTGCCGAGGACGTCAACGAACTTGACGCTTCCAAGGACAACACTGGCATCTCTCAAGATGTCCCAGTTCTCGCCAATCGTGCCGTGCCGCCTGCCATCGATCCTACAAGGAAAGACATCAACCTCATACAGCTCATTGAGCTCTTTCAAAAGTACCAGCTTCACAAGATGCTGGCACGGAAAGTCACTGATGGCGTTGCCACAGGCACGTGGTGGTTCGAACGGGAGAACTGGGCCGAGGAGCTGAAGGTCAACATTGTCGATGACATGCTGTGCAAGCAGCTCATGGCGCCTATTCAGGACCTTTTCTACAAGGACTTTCTCTTCAAGACGAAAAAGGACGCGCTCACGAAGCTGCTGTTGAAGAAGTTCACCGGTGAGGAGGCGACGCAGACGGGTGAGAAGATGTCTTCGCTGTCTGTTGGGTTCATAGTAGATGTCGTCTTTGGTTGGCTTCACAAGTCTGTTCCTGTGCTTGGGAAGAGCACGTCCCTAGTCTGCCCTACGCCTTGCGACGATGGTGCGGATGCGCGGTTGAATGATGCTAAGAACTGCGGAACTTGTGGTAATGTGGTGAGTGATGGACCGGATTTCCCGTGGATAACGTATATGCTGACTGTTCAATTCCAGTGTTCATCTGGCGAATGCATCAACGGGGCTTGTGTTGTGCCTACATGCAAGGGTACTGGTGAATCAGACAACTTCCTCGAGTGCGGCGTCGGTCCCAACGAGTTGACCTGTACCTGCGCAAGCAACTTCTGGGGCACTGGGTACTGCGTCCAATTCACCTCTGATGCCCTCGGCCTGACAGGAGACACACCCGAATGCGAGTTCAACAGCGACTGTGCAAAGGGCCAGGCATGCGTCACCTTGCCGACAGGCTATCGCAAGGCGTGCCTCGACGCAAGCTCCTGCTTGAAGAACAAGAGGCCCAGCGGTCCAACGGAAACTGTGCCGGATTTTAACCCCCCTCAGCCGGAGGAGTCGCTGAGACCTTGGGTCTTGCACATTCGGGAGCCGGCGGACGCTGACTACAAACTTGCGTACGATGAGAACCCGGTGAAGCTGTACGCGCTCGACCCAAACCTGCTGGAGGACAACGACAAGGGAGACACGACGGTGAACACAAAGTGCATCAACGTTGTCGACACGGCCAAACAGCAAACCAACCTGCCGGGCTTCCTCGGCGGCGTCGGCAGTGTGATTCCCAGCGGCTTTGGCATATACTGGGGGTACGACGTGGAGGAGTATCTAGCGGGGAAGGAGGGCGACAGTTGCTGTCTCGAGCTTTACGAGGAGGACGATTGCTTGGAGGGGACGTCACATGGGGAGGCTTGCGGGGTTTGGATTGACGATTTGAAGAAGTCAGCGAGGTCGTTTCGGGTAAAGGGATGCGAGTTGCTGTATCAAGACATCTGAGGCGGAGGTGTGCCCGCGTCCAAGATATATCATGACCCCAACATAAGGATTAGGAGGCAGCGGTAGCAGATCAGAGTGCCTCGGATCTAGTAGATGTCAAACCATGTCCCAGGCTTCAGGCCATGCGAAGCAGTCTTCTCTCAGCGCCGTTTCTCCAAAATGCTTCCGCCACACATCGGCCCACCCCGATTCTATAAGCCACGTCGCCTTTCTGCACGATTACAAGAACGTCATAAATACTCCAACTCTTGCTGTAGTCGTAAAACCGTTTGTACGGCTGGCGGAAAAAGTAGGGATCATTCGTTTCAAGATTAAACGCCGCCCATGTGGTCCGCAGCTCCTCCATATATTCGTCCCGAACGTCTCTCTCATAGGGCCGCGCATTCTCGCTTCGAGGCCGGGAAACCTCATGTCGTAAGTCGGAATCGTCATCAGGAGGCAGCGCGAGAGCCCCCTGGTCATCCCAGTTTGCTGGTCCAGTTCTAGCGACAGCAACCAGTTCGAATGGACCAATGTGCCTATTCATGGTATACTGCGGGTCCGTCTCCGGATCGTGGAGGCAGACAGCACCGGCAAAATTTCCCTCGCAGTCCTCGACAATGTAGGTCCGCAAATGCCTATATTCTACCTTTGCCACTCCAAAGTCTCGCAGGCGGACCCGTGTCCCGCAGAGCAGAAACTTGGCGCACGGTGCTGATATTTCCAGATTTTTGCAACGCAGGAGGCTGACTGCTTCCGACCCGCGTTGCTGGTGTTCTTGCTGGCCCCCTTGCCTAATGGGTGCTGGGTAGATCCCCTGGCATAACCTTGCAATCTCGGCGTCCTCCCAGGTGATCCTACCAAGATGGACGGGGTCTAGTAACTCGTACTGAATTCTGCTGCCATCCCACCCGGCCCAGGACCAACTTGGAGCGACGACGCTTCCCGAGCTTGGATCTGTTCTCTGGGTGACTTTTGAAGTGGGTAGCCACAACAAGGCAACTTCCAAAGATGACACAGGAAGGCCCTGAACAAACCTGGTTTGATATTCCATCGAGAGATGCCGGAGCAAGCCGCTAAAAGCTTTGATGATATCACCGCTATAGGTGAGGCGTCGACTCGAATAGTCTTCCACGAGAGATGTGTATTCCCGAAAGACAGCTGTAGGTTTGCCCTCCCCGTTGGAGTTGGCAGCTTGGGACTGGATGTGAGACTCCACGGATCGCATAACACTGGAAGTGAGAGGGTAGGCGTTCTCCTCCAAGTCAAAGCTTTGCATGCCGTAGGACGTTCGAAACACGACAAGGTTATCGCAGAAGATCAGTTTTCGGCGAGACATATAATCCTCCTGCAATGTCCAGGCCCGAGTGGCCCATATTTCATTTTTGATGGTCGGCCGAGGAGGTCTGCTGACAAGAGGCAAGCCATCAATATCGGCGGACTGTTGGCAGATACGCCGTGGGTTGGAGGCATTGAGCCCTGGCAGTCCCGTGTCGGCATTCCGGCCACTCGCAGCCACAATTGTGAAGGTAGCTGACCGATAGACAGCGTCCATATGTTGAATTTGTACGTCTTTAGACGCTTCGTCATCCTGAGTGATGCAGAGCGAGTCGATCCACAAGTATCTGACGTCCAGTCGATGGCACAAGTCAAGTGCGTCTCGAAGAGTGGCGGGAAGTGTTAAGTCATCATGGCGAATGCTTCCCTGCTTTCGTAGATGGCCAACGGTGGCCCTAGTATTGAGGCCCCTATTTCGTCTGTCGTCTCCCCATACGTAACTCAACGCAGTGTACCTACATCGCGAAGCCATCGAGATGAGTCTCTGTTGCTTGATGTCGATGATGCTGAAGAACTTTAAAGCCTTTTTTGGAATCTGAACCCGCGGCGGCCTCTTTGGCCGAGGTTCCAGGTGCAGCCACTGTTGCAGAAGAGATAGGTTGATGTGAGACGAGATTTGTCGCCCCATTCCTGGCTGGCCCGACCTGCTCAGCTCGTGCAGCAGAGTGTGGCATATTGTTCGGCCATCATAAGCAGCGGACAGCCATATTCGAATGAAGTATGGCTCGGTGCCCCCGCCAGTTAGAGTCACCGTTCCATGGTCCTTTGGCCTCGTGTCCAGACTGAACCAAGCTGCCCGGGGATCAAGTTCTGATATTTTCGGGACTGACCTTTGCATGAGTACTATTACTATGCCAGGTGCAGACTCCATATGTCGAATGGAAAAGTTGGCCACGCCATTAGGCAGCTCGCATGCAAATCCTGTCGAGAGATCAGGGTCTTTGGGAGATAAAGACAAAGCCCGGTCGAGGAGCAGTTGGAACTCTTGCTTAAAGTCGGATGTGAAAGTTTCAATGATCAATTTGCAGAATGCGCAGCTTTTCATGCGTGCCAGAATGTCCAACAGACTTCCTAGGGGGAGAGAAAAGTCGTCACGATGAGGCATCGCCATTTTCTGGCCTTTCGATCGAGCGTGTGAAAGATCGCTCTTCAAGAGCCACCTCAGGTTGAGTGTACGACATATACTGCATAGCTGCCCGTCCTGTCCTGCCTGCCCGTCGGAGGACGGCTCGAGGTACCAAGGTCCAGGAGGAGCAGAGGTCGGCTCCCGCGGTAGCCTCGAGAGGTCTACTTTTGCGGGAGTTGACTCGTCCATGATGTGGAAGACTGTCGTGTAAGTTGACTGAGCTGCAAATGCGCACGAGTCGTAGCGGAGATGTGAGGAGGGGCTCAGGTCGGGGAAGCTGTTCGAGTGGGGGAGGGTTGAACCCAGACGGGCGAAGCAGTGGAATCGATCGAGAAAGAGTCCCTTCTGATCCTGTGAGCTGGAAACCAGGCTGCGGCAGCGGTTGCTCTGTGCCAGCGACTTCAAGATTGCGAAAGCCGAATTTCAGTGCGCTTCAAGTCTCGCCGTCGAGCAGGTAGTAGCTTCGGCGAGTAAGGAGCGAAAACGGAAAGGCAAGGAATGACGGTAAGTCCCATAGATACCATAGGGATGTAGTCTGGGCACTGTATTGCAATATGAGTGGGAGGGTATGCCCTGTGATATATCTTCTGGAAGTGCGCCTCGCGCACAGCCGACATTGTGCAACTGGCGGATGCATAGTGGCGAAGTACAGAGTGAGCCGACAAGTCGTACCAAGGCGCTAGAATATGCAGCAGAGATTGCCTGACAAACTGGG
Source organism: Thelonectria olida (assembly GCA_020736575.1). Taxonomy (NCBI): domain Eukaryota; kingdom Fungi; phylum Ascomycota; class Sordariomycetes; order Hypocreales; family Nectriaceae; genus Thelonectria; species Thelonectria olida. The sequence goes on from JAGPYM010000090.1 coordinate 11,101, forward strand.
ATGCCAGAGGGGCTCACTAACAAAGCTTAGCTGCAGGGGGTGGATGCCCAAGACCTATCAATTGAATGCCTTTTAGAGTTCTCTCTGGCTTTATTTGTGCATGGTTTATTTGCACCCTCATGGCCCCGAGTGCAAGGTGACTGAAGCCATAGCTGACAACAGGGTATGAGCTTGGTGCTGAGGGTAGACTGCATCAGTTCTAGGCCTACGAAGATCCAAGGCTTCTTAAACCGCAACGACAACTCTATAGCTGAAGAGGAGCTTCCTGCGAAAGGCCCTTCTGAGGTATCAGCAGATACAACTAGCACTTCGATGCCAGCGAAAACATCCCTCTCACTCTGCAACGAATCACCCAGCTACTCCTCGTCGGCGTACCGGTACCATGTCGAAGCTCATTCGTGGCCACGCTCAAACAACCGCCCCCTTCCCTTCAACCTTCCCTAAACAAGTGTCCGAGTCCATCCATTAACAAATTTCCAGTACTATCCCCCAGCAAGTGACGGGTAGAGTAGGCTGCCTTGCAATACCTCCAGATCGCAAAGCCATACTCGTAAGCTCAGCGTGAAAATTCCGCACCCGAACCAGACGTCTCGACGAGGTAGTGTGTGATTCCACTGACCTCTAGTCACTCGCGACCAGTCGGGTCTCGCTCTCGATACGAATACACGCCGTCGGATGGTTTTCGGACCCATGTCAGCTTGTTCTGGATGACCTCACGTTATGGTATTGGCCCAGGTAGGCGAAGCCTCCATCACTACCCTAATGCATTATCCCAGCTCCGCCGTGACTGTATCCTGACCCTGCAGACCCTCCATAGAGGACTACAGGTTCCCAGCCTGCACTACGAGGAGATGAGAGTCGCCGCAGACCCTGCAGCTAGAGTAGGCAGGAGCAAGATATCTGCTTGATACACAGGTGACGCTACAGATTGCCGCCACCTCAGATCGTGTCATATTGAACAGAAGTCATACGCTGGGGCGTCACGTGTGGACCAAGGGGCTTAGGATTGCTTGTGGATATATTAGACCCTTCAGGGGCAGAGACAGTTCACCAGAGACACAAAACGAATTCACTGAAAGGACTGAATACACGTACTGTTTGATAGACCATACCTAAGCTCGCGTGCCAACGGATGAGCTGGAGATGGAGTCTGATGAGACAGTTGAAACAGGAGGCGTGATCGCTTGGAGGCCCAGTTCCTCAACTACTAGTCGGAAAAACGCTTTGAATCTATTCTAGTTTGCATTCTATTATAATGTCTGAAACGCCTCTGCTAGTCGAAGATGCTGAGCATACATGAACGAATGCCAAGAGGGTGTGGCTGTCGATTTGGTTCAGACGACATCGTCAGCTGAGATCTCTATGTGGAAACAAACCACCGCCCTTCGTGAGGACTTGTGGCTTTGATGCAGTCTTACCAGGCTGCATGGAGCTACCTTGGCTGCCAACGCTCAACAGCTAAACAACAGCAATTCTGCATCGGGCTGGTGTTTCTTATCCCACATGTTGACCGCTTCAATGCGAAGATCTACAACTACCCCGCCAGATGAAAACGAGGGTATGCATCATGGTTCATGTTAGCGGCTGGAGAATTCCGTACACCGCGCGTGAAAGATATTTCAGCAGCGTCCCTACCGTACTTCTAATGTTTACTGTTGAAGCCAGCTGATAGTGACAATCCCACCTCATAATGCCGCGTATAACAAATACGAGCTCAAAATTTCCAGCCACGGTATATAATCCTTGTGGACAGGAACTGACCAGAGGCTGTTGCTTGTGCCACAATACCTCTCTGCTAAGGTAAGCCCCGATTCCGCTTTAATTCCGCCTCTATCAGAACAGTCGTTATGGACGTTCTCGCCTCAATATCGGTTCAGCCAGAACATCCAGCTGTGGAATAGGACTATAACAAGAGGGATGAATGAGGCTGTCGTATGGAGCAGTAAAATGACTGCAGCTATCAACAGGTGCGTAATTATAAATTATAGGCTTATGATATGTATGCTTTTCATCACTTCATTTAAAAACAGCAGAAATTCTCAGTCTTCCCTTTATTGCTTGAAGTTGTCCTGATAATCTAGCCTGACTTGTCATGGACCTGAATGAAAATACGCTGTCTAGTCTGCCGGATGACAATACTCGGACAGAACCTAGAGAATGATAGAGTGTAGTGCTCCCGCCGCCACCCGATTCGCTTGCCGCGCCTTTCCATCTCCATCTGCAGTCAAGGCCTCGCAAAACAGCCGAGCTACTCGGATGGACGCATTGTCAGAGCAGAAGGCGGCCCCCTAACACATTCGTCGGGTCTAAGCATCCGTGACATCGGGTGGACATCTCGGGTCAATGCAAGAGCTTGCCGTGTGGCGTCAATCGCCCTTTCGATGCCCTCCATTACGGAACCTCCGGCCGATGATGACATGCCATATGTCGCTATTGGACATCGTATTAAGAAAGTAACCGATACTCCTGCTATTATATGACGTCGATATTACTTGCATTCACCCATTTTTTTATACTATGAAGTATCTCTCGAGCTCTGCTATATGTGAATGGACTGAATGGTAGCTCATAAGTGGCTCGTCAGCTGAGAAGTACCGACTCGGCCGTGGCGGAACCTACCGTCACTGAAAATAGCAGGTAACAGTGGAGTGCTTCTCATTGATGTAGGCTTGGAACTCTCGATGTTCTGTCAGTTTTGCGTCGCACTTCCAGCACAAAAAGGAAGTTGTGTATTGCCCATTCCAGGGATCTGTCTACGCAACCCAAAGTATCGTTTACATTGTGTTCTTATAAAAGTGTCCCCAACCAAGAGAGCTTTACTCATTGCGAGTCCGTCCGGAGGACTCCGTGGTCCGCTGAATGATGTCGGTAGAATGAAAAAGGTTCTTGAGGCGCGTGGATTTAACATTACTGAATGTTGTGGCGAAAATGCGACTCGAGATAGCATTCGGACAGCATGGCAGAATATAATAGACAAGAGCTCGTCTGGAGACACGGTTGTCATTTTCCATTCTGGACACGGGGGACTGGTCGAGGCACGGCGGAAAGTGGACAGAAGACAAAGGGGATCGCAACAGACCTCGCCAATATCAATTCCTTGTGCCCATCGACTTCGATGAAAGTAGCAACGGAGATTTCAGAGGCATATTGGACGTCGAGATAGCCCACATGCTCTGGGATACCACGAACAAGACTCCCAGCGTGACCGTCATCCTCAACTGCTGTCACCCTGGTCGAGTGGCGCGCCATGTGACTCACGGCGACAATGCGACCCCCAAGGAGTTGCTCCTAATCCAGCATCACGACATAGACAAATGGATCGAAATTCTCAAGCAGAGGGGCTACCTTCGTGGAGAAGCCGCTATAGAGGTCTATTCGTTTACGGGGATGGCCTAGGATTATAGAAGTGAACCACTTCTTATTAACCTCTACAATAACGGCCCCTAGGTCGTTTGCCCATTCAGTTTGTCTCTGTACGAGGAGGTCGCGAGTGGTTATGCCGGCGATTAGGACGGCCCATCCGGACTTGACTTGGAATACTGGTCACACTGTTCCATTTCTTCGTCATCCATTCACCCAGCTTGATGCAGCCCACAAAAGTTGCCACCACTCCAGCGACGCCGATGCCCAAATCAGCACGAACCGTAAGACAACCCACCAACAGACCGATGATGAGAAGCGCCAAACCCATCACAAGTGCCATCCCAGGGCGCGTTAGTTCGTGCCGTAGTAACATGGCTTTCGGCCCTCCTTCGCTGCCCACAACGGGCAACCTCGCGCAAACGACAAACTCCAGGTGAAGAGTCGCGAATACCTCCAACGACACAAAGCCCATCGAGTCCCGGCAGCATTCCGTTAGTCCATTGTGGATGGCATGGCTAGTCCTTGAGCCTCAGGATCGGGCATCAAAGTGGATTGTGAGAGGTCCACACAAGATGCAAGGCCCTTACCCCTTCAACGACGGGGGTGTCAATCACGGGACGGCGAATCCAGTGCCAGCGAGAGACGAAAGCGGGCAGGGCAGCCTCTGTATCACACAGTCCGATGGTGTGGCGCATGACCACTGACCCAGGGAGATTTTCTGCCGCCTCGAGATAGTGCAGGTAGTGTTTGCCATGGCGCTTGGTGACGATACGCCAGCTAACTGTTTTGCAGGCTTGAGATGAAACCCCGGGACAAGCTGGGTTGGACTGGGTTGGGGCCATGTTCGTTCAGGATGTCGACTAACTTAGACTTGATGGTTTCACTTCAGAATAATGGTTGAGAAATGGAGCGGCGACTTGGAAGGGCTGAAAGCCGGACTCGGGACGGGATTTTTTTGTTGGTACAGGCGAAGAAGCAAGGTTCCACTGGTGGAATCGCGATGGAGCTTATAAACGGCCGTCATGCCGCATTTCGGTGAAGCAGGGCGACATGCTAGAGCCGGAGCTGGTAGGCGTCATCCTGCATTGCTGCGCGCGAGTTCCCCCAGCGCGACGGCGCCGCTAGCTGGGTGCGATTTCGTAAGCTATTTCCCTTTGATGAGTTTACTAGCTAAATTGCATATTGCTTTTATCAAGCTGAGATAGCTCCTGAAGGTTGCAGGGACATCTGATCAAATGAGGTCGAGGAGAGGGCAGTCATTCCGAGGTTACGGCCTGACGGATCTTGGCACTATCGATCACCGTCGAGTATTATTCTTGCAAGTAGGGCTCTGTCCACAACAGTGCGTCCGTGATTACGGTAAAAACCCGTGATGCGACTTCATTCAGAGATCCATTCTTTATTGTATGCAGTACATAACCCCCCCCTATTCAGACAGGGTTGTTCGAGACGAATACAGAGAGAATTGCCGCGTACGCAGCCGAAACAATCATCATCTCCAAATTTGACGCCCTTAACATGACTGTCACTAGGCACGCGAATACCACTATGAAAACCGAGACCACGGCGAGCTGGACCGTCTTTCGGGGTTCATGAGATAATGCGACTAGAGGCACTATTAAGAAGATGCCCGCCACTAACGCGGTAATGACACGCGCCGTGATATCAGCAATTAGGGCGTTATTTTGAGACGACCACTTCGGACTTATCCTTATTGGAGTATTTCCTTCTGTATCGCTAGGGGGAGCTTCAGCAATTATCTTGTATCGAAATATTCTCAGCAGTTTGTGGATATATCGTTGCAGTGGATCTTGTCGCGCCCGGGGCCCCTGATCAACTCTTAGCAGTCTGGTGTTGTATTTCTCGAACAGCGTCAGTTCCGTTCTCAGATTGGCCTGTTTTTTATCGTCCAGAAGGGACAATGTGTCCATAGACATGATGGAGTTGAAGGCAATTAAGGCCTCATCTAGACTCAATCAGTATTGATTTTTAGAGCCCAGAGTACTAACCTACCATACTCCTTTAATAGTCTGCGAAGTTTTTGTACCAGGTCTTCGGTCAGGGCGGTGTCAATTGAGGGCACGTCCTCATCTTTTTGACAATGTTTTATGCCTAGTCTGTCGGCACAACCAGGCTCCAAATTCAGACTCAAGCCAAGTTGATAGATCAGGCGGTCGATTTCAGCGATCTCAGCCTCAAGGTATCGCAGATTCAACAAATGCGTAGTTTTGAAGCGACGGAATCCGTGGAGAGTGACGTTGCTGTCTGCTGTGGCGATTTCCCAGTGACGGGGGAACTGTGCGGCCAAGCTGTCGGATTGCTCAGAAAGAGATGCCATGGCCTCCTCACTCGAACAACTGTTAGTACGGCCGATTCACAGTATATGAAGGAGCTTCTGGAGTTGCTGTAATCGCTAGTCCACGGTTTGAAACAAGCGCGCTATGAATACGAGCAGCAAGTTGAAGGCGCGGCATGTGAGTTCGACAAAGACGGGATCGGGAATGATTCATAATAAAGGAATGTCGTACAATTCTCTGCAGTCCCAGATACTGGCTAACGAGCTGGGGTGATGTTGGAAGTGCAAAATGGCTGCCTTGAATTCTGCCTTTTTCAAAAGCCCCCCACCCCTTGGCGATGCTGAACGGAATGATCCTGTGGCGATGATGAGGCTCGACAAGTTGCTTATATGTTTGCTACAGCTACATATTGCTTTGTAGGGGGAAGGCTGGGGCGCAATGGTGGCTTGGGAATCTTTGTCACACTGTTAGGCAGGCTGAGAAGTATGAGCCTGGCGTGAAACGGCCGAACCTAGCCGAAGCACTGGGTCTAACAACGCGTATGCCTCCATTTCAATCGAACATCCAGTCAGATTACTTGATGGGCCTACTAACAGATTGGTGGCTGCCGGGGATGGACGGCAGCATTTAGTTGGAGGGCTCACGTATCTGACATGGGCATCCAGAAGAGTATGGCCAAGTCGCGACGAGCGGCTTCTTTATTGGCTGCGGAAGGGTCGAAACCTTCAATTGCATACAGCTGATGCGGTGAAATTGCGCCACTCCAAATGAGGATCAATCATATAGGCCTACATGGCAAAGTCCATTTTTGAAAGTGCAGCCAGTCGAGCGGGGTGAAGCATGAATGTCTCAAGTGGCCCCCAAAGGGCCTGATAAACGCCCAATGAGCAATGGAATAGGCACAGCCCCCAGCCACATCTGTGGTGAGGCGATGTCAATGGATCTAGCTGCTATTAGGGGCCTCAAGGCATCATGTGCACAATGTAGGTTTGGGGGCCGGAAACGCGGGATATCACTCAACTAACGCAATCTTATTACATCTTATAGGGATTATTTACAAATGAGAAGATGAGAAACTGTCTTTTTACCGAAACAGTAAAGTACCATAGGGATGCAGTGTCTGACAAGATGAGCTCCTTGCAAATTGTTTTGCTTCAAGCTGATCTCTGACAAATGCCACGCGCATATGCCGTAATACGCCTCCCCGCCCTGAGGTCGTCGCCCGCCAATCTAGCGCAATCGAAGGTCCGATACCCATGTGTCCCCGCCGTGACTTGATCAGCTGCCTGAAATTAGGCACGTGCTCATGTCCGCCCTGCTTGTACATAGGGCTCGGCCCCTGCTCGGGCTGTTATGGCTGCAGCTGGTCAAACATAGGTACCGTCAATGGCCTTCGACATGGGTTTCCACTAAAACCAAAACGGCAATAGACTAGCGCAGTTTTCTCTTTCCCCCGGAGAGGAGATGATGTAAATCATTCTCGTTGGGGGAGAAGCCGTGGGATGATTGGGTGGCAATGACCAGGCTCGGCATCGATCAGGTTGACACCCGGCAGCCACAGCGTGCATCGGCAGACTGCTAGGCGCCCTGAAAGCCTGAAGCGCCAACAGATGAGCTGTGCTGAGCCAATCTTCACTCAGCCTGGCGGGCAGGGTAGCCAATAATCTCTGTTGTTGGTATGGATGGGTGGCCCGCGTGGGTGGAGGCCTCATGCTCTGCATACGCGCCCCGGCTGCCTTCACTTTCTGACATTTGAGCTGTGGCTGCATAGAGCTGATGCAAGAGTTCTGATGGACCGGCGGCAGTCGCTGTGACTGTGTGAGTAAGGATGTTATTGGCCATGTTGGGCCTCGGCCGTCTCTGAAACTGCATTCAGCTGGGCGTGGCGAAGCATTAATGTGTCGAAAAACTTCCAGTAGAAAGCAAAGAATTCACAGCCCGACGGTGAGGCGCCAAAACGTGACAAATGCTGTGAAGTGCCAAGAGGCAATGTGCATGATCAAGACACGAAATCTGGCCTTAAAACTCGCCATAGAAACAGTTCAGTTATTCTCGGACAATCACACACGGCGGTCAGTTAGACATTTCTATTGCGTCTCTTCACCTTTAGTTTATCTTGAATCACCAAGACCCGCAAGGCGAAAGCCTGGACAATTCGTTCGGGCTACAGATCGGAGCCGCACGAGAAAGATGTCAGATTCCGAACTGGACGAGAAGCCTAGCTTCCCTCCTGATCAATACACCATCGGCTGGATCTGCGCACTCCCAGGCGAACTACGAGCATCACGTACCATGCTTGACCAAGAACATGGAAACCTTATGGAGCAGCCTAAGCACGATGCGAACAACTACGTCTTAGGCACCATTCTGGGACACAACGTTGCCATGCTTTCCCTCCCAATGATTGGTACCAACCCAGCAACCAGTGCCGTCAAATCAATGAGGCCGACGTTTCCCAACTTGAGATTTGTTCTCATGGTGGGGATTGGAGGTGGCATCCCTAGCAAGCGTCATGACATTCGCCTCGGTGATGTCGTTGTGTCTCAACCAGACGGCCAGGGTGGAGGCGTCGTCCAGTACGATCTGGGCTGGCAGGAAGAGGACGGATTTTGCCGCCTGGGGAGCATGAATATGCCCCCTCAACTGCTGCTATCCACGGTGAATACGCTGCAATCGGACTCCAATCCGGGGAGGAGCCTTTCCAAACGCATCAAAGCCGCAGCCGACAAGTGTGAAGAGCCAGAAGAGTGGGACTATCTGGGCGTTGAGCAGGACCGGCTATTCGAACCAGAATACCCCCATCCGGGAGATGAACCCAACTGCGAGAAGTGTTCCGAAGAGAAACTCATCAAGCGCACCCCTCGGAAGGTGACCTCCCCCAAAATCCACTACGGCAATATTGGCTCTGGCAACAGAGTTATCAAGAGTGCGACTGAGCGCGATCTCATCGCCAAGAAGGAAAACGTCATTTGCTTTGAGATGGAAGCGGCGGGGCTTATGAATGAGTTTCCATGTCTGGTTATTCGGGGCATCAGCGATTATGCCGACTCTCACAAGAACAGACAATGGCAGCCATATGCAGCCATTGCCGCAGCAGCATATGCCAGGAGTCTTTTACGAAAGATCTCTACTCAATCTGTTGAGAACCTGGAGCCTTTGAAGAAGGTTGTTCAAGGTTAGTCAAAATTAGCCTAGCCATCTCGTAGATGAATATTAACACCGATTAAGAAATCAAGACAGGTATTGTCCAAACCTCCAAAACGGTCAATACACTACTCCGTGCGCACCAGAATGACGAAGAGAGTAAGATCCTCGAATGGCTCACCACGGTTGACTACGCTCCCCAACACAACGACGTCTTCAGGCAACGGCAAGCCGGTACAGGCCAGTGGTTTCTTGACTCGCACGAGTTCAAAACTTGGGTAGCAGCTGATAGGCAGACTCTGTTTTGTCCCGGCATTCCTGGTTCAGGCAAGACGATGATGACCGCAATTGTGATCGACCACCTTTGTCGACATTTCCACCGCGACCCAACCATTGGCATCGCATATATCTACTGCAGCTTCCGGATGCGAGGCAAGCAGAGGGCAGAGGACCTACTCTTGAGCCTATTGAGACAACTCGCCGAAAGGCATTCTTCGCTTCCTGAGATCGTGAAAGACCTTTCGAACAAACACAAGAACTATAGGACGAGGCCACCGATCAGCGATATTGCAAAGACTATTCATTCCGTGTGTTCAGGGTACTCGAAAGTCTTCATTATCATCGACGCACTCGACGAATGCGACGGGCCCAAGGAGAACCTTGCGAGGTTCCTAGGAGCGCTCTTTCCACTCCGAGACCAAGCGGGGGTGAACATCTTCGCTACTTCCCGGTTCAATGATGAGGGCACACGATTCTTCAAAGAATGCCCCTCTCGCGAAATCTCTGCAGCTTCTGGAGATATCTTGAAACACATACAGGATAAAATGCAGCACCTTAACCCTGACCATGTGGCCCACAACATGCGCGAGATGATTGAAAAGGGAGTCGTAGAAGCAGCTAGCGGAATGTATGGTCTATATAGAGTCAGACATGAAATGGATCGAGGCTAACATGAAGCTAGGTTCCTACTTGCGAAACTCCAAACTGATTCGCTACTATCTCAGCTAACAAAAGGGCAACTCAAGACTGCTTTGAAGGCCCTCGGAAAAGGGGAGGATGGTTTGGACGATACATACGATCAGACCATGGAGAGAATTGAGAACCAGCGGCCCGCTCACAAACACATGGCCTTTCAGGCTTTGCAGTGGATCGCCAACTCAAAATGGCCCCTTTCTGTTCCAGAACTGCTTCATGCCCTTGCGATTCAGAAGAAGGCGAAATATCTCGATCCGGATGATGTTCCAACGACCAACTGTGTCTTGTCTTTGTGTGGTGGATTAGTTATCCACGACAAGGAAAGCAATATCATCCGGCTTGTTCACTACACCGCCCAGCAGTACTTTGAGCGAAACGACCGATGGTTTCCGAATGCAGCCTCCGCCCTCACCACTGGATGCCTTACATATCTCTCATTCGATGCCTTCAGCAGCGGAGTTTGTAGAACAAACGAAGAACTCGAACAACGACTAAAATCAAACCCTTTCTACAACTATGCCTCTCGAAATTGGGGAACTCACGCTCTTGAAAGTTCTTTGTCATCCCGTGGAGCTGTGGTGTCTCGGCAGATGGAAACTAGGGAAAACGAGATCCATCGCCTGATCGTATCTTTTTTCGAAGCGACAGGAAACCTCCGGGCGTCAGCCCAGGTTATGTTGACCGTATTCAACAACAGATGTGTATTAAGTCAAATTACTCCACGGATCGTGACCGGGCTCCACATCGCGGCGTTCTTTGGACTATCAAGCACGATCGGGCGCCTGTTACGAGACGGCAACGCTGCGGATCCAGCTGATGAGTGGGGAAGGACGCCGCTTTCGTGGGCAGCCGAACAAGGGCACGAGGCCGTGGTCGAGTTATTACTCGCAACGAGAAAGGTCAACGTTAATTCGAAACATTGGGATTTCAACCAGACCCCCCTTCTGTGGGCAGCTGCCAATGGTCATGAGAATGTTGTGCAGTTGCTACTGCAAGCAGGCGCTCAACCTGATTTGAGAGACTCAGATGACCAAACACCACTGACACGGGCTATCGAGGGGGGGTTTTTGGCTGCTGTGAGAGTCCTCCTCGAAAGGGGTGCCGAGGTCAATTATCGTTATGTTCGGCCTCGTTTTGCTCTTCACAGGCTTCAGAGGGAAAAAGAGCTTGAAGGTTTTGAAGAATGCCTCGTTCCCATGTTACCGATGGAGTTCACTAAAGAAGGGCCCAATTTGCCACGAGCTGCCGAGCCAATGGCATCGTTGCGGGATATGTATCCAGACACGTTCGGCCAACCAGGAAGCATCTTCAAAAGTTTGGAGAGACTTGTACCAATATTTGGCCCTCCCACCAGCATGTCGGACTTTCTCGCTGGCACCAGAACACCAGCCTTTAGAACACCGGTCTCGCGGGCCGCTGAGCTTGGATATAAGGCAATTGTGAAGATTCTTCTTGACAATCAGGCTCGAGTAGATTTGGTCGAGAGAGAAAATGATACGGCGCCTACACAGGCTATCGCAAGTTATCAATAGGAGGAAGCTGTTGCTTCACTACGCCCCTGACCCTAGGTATTATTCGCCGCTGCTTACGTTATAAACAGCGCGCGCGCGCACTTAAACAAACCCCACGCATGGACTATTATAGTGCAAATAGATTATAATAGGAATAGTGCGATAATTAGCGCTATAGTTTATTTTTTAGTATAGAGTTAGGTTATAATTAAAAATTATATATTAAAGTTAAAATTAAAATAGAGTTTATTTAAAGTTATTATTATTTAAGCTTTTTTATAAAGTTTATAATTAGTTAGTTAAAACTATATTTAGCTATATTATTACTTATATTATTTTAAAAATATATTAATAAAAATAAAAAATATATAAAAAAAAATGAAAAAAAAATTAAAAAGAGTAAATAAAAATAATAAAAAAAAATACAAATAAATTTAAAAGAAAATTAAAAGAAAATTAAAAAAGAATTAAAAAATGTAAAAAAGAATTAAAAAAAGTTTTAAAAATATAATTAATTAAATATAGATTTAATAATAAAAATAATAATTATAATTTTAATTTTAATTAAAATAAGCTTAATATATAATAATTTAATTAATTTTTAATAGTAAAAATTAAAAGGTTTTTTTAAATTAATACTAATTAAAATATTAAAATTTAAATAATATAATAAATTATTATATTTAATTATTTATTGAATATAAATAAATATATTTAAATTATATTAAATATTAAAAAAGTTTAAATTTTATTTAATATATTAATAAATATTTATAAGTATTTAATTTTCTATTTTAATATTTTATTTATTTTATTAGTTTAATTACTTTTAAATTTATTTAATTTATTTAATTAATAAAAAGTTAATTTTATTAAATTATATATTATATAATTAATTAAATTATATAAATTAAAGTTTAAAAAAGTAGTATTTTTATATTAAAAGCTTAAAATTCTTTTTTTAAATATAGTTATTTTATTATTTATAACATTTTATATTTTTTCTTTATAGCTAGCTTTATTTTATATTATTTATATGGGAAAAACTTTTAGCTTTTAAGCGCACTTAAAATTAAACACTTTTATAAGCAATTAGCTATAATATATAGTTTTATAATTAACTAATTAATTTAATTTAATAGTTAATATTATAAAAGCTAGAGCTATAATAGAAAATAAAGGTTGGAAGCTTTAGGAGCAGATAAAAAAATAGAAAGTAAAAATATTTAAATTCTAATTAGATATTTAAAATTAGTAAATTAAAATAATTATAAAAATATAAAGAAGGTTCTAATTAGTTACATATTTATTATACATATTAATAATTAGATTAGGTTAAATAAGGGAAGGAAAACTCTTATCTTTTATATATAATAAATTAGGTCCGATTAGCCTTAAGTAAAAGATATATATATTAGATAAAAACTCTATTATTCCTCTAACTAATAGTATTTAGAATGCTTATATAAGTGTATTCCTTTTTATTTAAATAGTTAGTTGAAAGTAGAAGACTTAAAAGGTATATTAGATTATTATATATTTTAATATGCCTTCCTATTTAGGATTATATGCCTTATTAGAGCAGATATTACCTATTAGAGTAAGAATAGTATATACTAATAGGTCTACCTTTCTAATTTAAAAATAAGTAAAATATTTTAAATAAAAATATAATTAATAAGGTATATAAGGTAAAAAATATATTATTATAATTCTTATATTTTTATAAATGTAATAATAAATCTTATTCTTTTAATAAGTAAAGTATATTTAAATTATTTTATTTTATATATTTAAGCCTATATAAAAACTAGCTTTTATAAATATAATATATCTTAGCTTTTAAAATTAAGTGTTAGCTCTTATAATATTAGAAAAATCTATTTATTATATTTAATTATTTATATACTTATATAATATTAGCTAATTAAAAAGCCTTGTTATATAGAGCTTAAAAGTATTATAAAAATTACTTACATTTAACTAGCTACTAGCTATTAAAATTAAACTAACTATAGTTTTTTATTTTTAACTTAAGTTTTTAATTTAAAAGGTTTAGCTTAATTATAACTAGAAATATACTATTATACCCTAAGTTAAAATAGTTTATTTTATAAAAACTTATAATAAAACTTTTAAAAAAGTTTATTATAATAAATATAAGGCTAGGTTTTATTTATATTAATCTTTATTATATATTAGTTTTAAGCTTATTTTAATAAATAATATAAAGAGTTTATATTTATTAAATCTTTTTATATTTTATTATTTAAAAAAACTAAAATTATACTTAACTATTATAAATAAATATTTAAATTAAAAGTTTAAAATATACTAATTATTAATTTTAAAAAAATATCTTTATATTATATATTTAATAGCTTTAAAAATAATAGAATACTAATTTAAAACTAACTTAAGCTTTATATAAAAAGGGAATATACTTACTTTTATATTTAAGTTTTAAGTTCCTATATTATTAAGAGAAGCTTAATAAAAGAGGTATAAGATTGTTAGTTATACAAATATAAACAGAATCATGCAAGGGGAAGCATGGCCAAACGATGGCTCATGTCTGAGCACATTTGTACTAGTTTAGGTCTCGCGATAATGTTAAATGCGACCCAATCGGGATGGGTGTGTTTGCCGTAGGCCATGCGGAGCTCCTGGCCTAAGGCCTCTGACGAACTGAGGTTTTCTAGAATCTCCTCGAGTCGCCTGAGCAGCTGTCTCTCAAAATCAGCCAACCCGGGGACATATGCAAGGTTACCACACCACAATTATGGTCATTCTTTTGTCTGGTTTATGAAGCTACCGATGCTGAATATACATGGGCATCTAGGTGCAGTTCATGTGAGGGAGACTCTCAACTTGATTAACATTGTGCGTCGTACTTGTCTATAGCCTTGTCGTGAAGTTCCTTAACAGCACCCTTTGACAGTTTGAAAAACTCCTTGAGAACAGCCTCCGCAATCGCACCTGTGACCGATTTGTTGATCATTGGGGCCTCCCTACTAATTGCGACTACTATTTTGGGGGGTGATCTTCTTGGCCAGTGTCTCTGGTAGAGATATTGTTATGTCAAGATCCCCGCGATAATGGGGAGCAGCATCCAGCTGAGCACACTCGCCCCTGCAGATCCGAAAAAGACCACGGCAATGACAGTAATGCCAGCATGTTTAGCGGCGATTATGAGCATGTGCTGGATTGCCGCATGACTCAGGGCGACAACGACGGCCTTCATAATTGCCACCTTGACGACGGGCAGGGTTAATGCGGCACCCAGCATGTGGGCCAGCGCGATGCCCATTTTCGTATTCAGCAGGTGATGCAAGTTCGCAGACAGAACGTCGTGGGTATGCTCGGCCACGGTCTGCCCTCCGTGGGCCTTCATCAAGTCCGCAATCTCCCTTTGTGTGAGCTTTCCGGTGCTCTTGAGCTGGTCAATGACGATGGATTGGACCTCAGTGTTGACCTTGATGTCGTTGATGAGGCCCTGTCCCACGATTTCAACCAGCTTCTCAGAGGTGAAGTAGGACACTGAAGCGTCTATGCACGCTTTCACGGCGATGGGCTCGATGCCCGCACGGAGCTTGTGTCCGTTGATGGTTCGGCCTTTAGTCCACTTGTAGAATGCCGAAACCCAGTCTGGATTGATGGGCGGGCGCTCAGTCCACAGTAGAGACTTCATGTCGTCGTCGTCGGACCCAAAGACCTGGATTTCGAGGAGGTTGCCCGTTGTCTCATCCTCAATTGTGGACCGCAGCTTATCGCCCACATGCTCTGCGTATTCCGGAATCCTTTGGTTGAGAGATTGGATGACCTGATCTTTGTTGAGGAGCTGAGCAGCTCTCGTGGCTGCTATATCAGCAGACATAGCGAGGGGCAAGAAGAGTGGTTGAAGAAATATCCAAGAATTGAGGTTCTTTAGCTTGGCTTCTCTATTCTTCCAAACAAAAACAAGGAGGCATTGGTTAACGGCTTCGACGAACAAGTTCTTGATTTTTAACTTGAAAACAACCACGCCGAAGGAAGGATGCTCCAGTGAGGCTGACAGAATGTGCAACGATATTTTCAGCTTTCAAACTAGGAATGCATTCGCAATCGATAGTAGCGCACCGTGTGACCGCACCTTCTTCATCCTTGTTCTTCCTGAACCTATTCCCAGTCTTTCCAGACAACCAGAACAGTGAATTATTGAGCTCTAAGATGTAAAAGTGGCTTAAATTCAGCACACGAAGGTGGTGTTCCACAAGCAAATCGAGCGCGAACTTGTCCTCCTGACCAGGCAAGGTGGATCCCACCAAATCGCCCCATTATGACCCCCAGTTCACACCGAGGCTTAGGCTCCAGCCCTCGACAGGAATGCATGATGGCTGAGCCTCAGCTAATAGATAAATGCCATTGCTAGCTTATTGTTCCACTATACCGAACCATGGCTGGCATCATTGGTACCATGGCCCTATTTGTGTAGGGTAGAAAGACAGCCAAGCTCACTAAGGACTAAGTGCGCATCAGGCTATTAAATTAGCGGCACCACACCCTATAGTTACAGGCTGTGACGACCACCCCATCACGTGCCAGAAGTCGACCCCAGCTGCTCCACTTTTGTTACCCAATTTATAATCCAGGCATTGGAATTATATAATATAATTATAATATATAAAAGTACCCTTTTAATATTTAAATATCTATTAGTATATAAAATAGAATTTAAACTTTTTTAGCTTTTAATATAATTTAATTATTTTTATTTATTTTAAATATATAATTAAATATAATAACTTATTTTATTAATTAAATTATAATATTTTAATTTTTTTATTAATATAAATTTATATTATTTAACTTAACTATTAAAAACTATTTAAAGCTTTTTATATATATTTATTTTATTTTTAATTTTAATATTATATTTAATTTTAATTTAAATTTTATAATTTATATCTTCTATTATATAAGTTTAAACTTCTTTTATTAATATATTTTAATTCTTTTTATTTATTTATTTTAACTTTTTATAATAAATTCTTTTTTATTATTTTATTTAAATTTTTATACTAGTAATTTTAATAGTATTTCTACTAAACTACTAATAACTATTGTAAAAAAAAGTCTTTTTTTAAATTAATTAGCTTGTTTTAATAAATTTAAATATAATTAAAGTTAACACTTAAGTATAATTATAAATTGCTTTATATAAAGACAGGCCGATTATAGTATCGCACTCGTGCTCACTCTAGTGGTCGCTCCCACAGTTCCCGTGCGGATTGTCCTCGCGGGCGTTCTCATTATTATGACTTACTTTGATCTAAGTTATCTAGTAGTATGTTGATTGTAGCTCAAACTAAATGCGAATCATCTTCCTTGGAACCACGACAATTCAATTTATTTTTTGGGAGTGTGATCGCCACCCATTTCGTAAACTGGGGTGGGCTCACGAGCTTCATGGCCGGGAGCTTCATAGGCAGGGGCAGGAGGAGGGGATGTGCCCGGGAATGGTTGGTGAGTCCAGCCGGGCTGGGAAACTGGGCTGACGGCAGAGGATGGCCCGCTTAGCGTTGACTGACGCCAGTCCGACTGGACAGGAGAGGTTGCCATTCCGGCCTTTAGATCAGGCGGCATGACCATTTGTTGGTGCTGTAGATTCTGATCTGTGTGAGGAGGAGCGTAGCTCATGGCTGGTTGGTTGACCGGGGCTTGGTTGGCCGGAGGGTTGGCCGGAGGGTTGGTGTTCCTCCGTCGAAGTATGAAGATGATGCCTAACACCACAAGAGCGATGACAGCCACGCCTCCGACCACACCGCCAACAATGGCACCCACAGGTGTCGGATTACCATCGTGGGTGGTCTCGGCAGGAGCAGTTGAGCTTGTCGTAGTGCTTGTTTCATCAGGGCCGGTCGATGTTCCACTACTCGTCACGGCCACTTGAGTAGACTCTCCTGATGATGTGGATGAGACTTCATCGCTGATAGTTGTAGTAATGAATCCAGGATTGTCTTGACCGTCGAAGGTAAATTCGACACTCTGAATCGCTGCCACAGACGTGGATGCGCATTTGTAGCCCAAAATGTCGCTCGGGTAGGCGTACGTGCGACAGTAAGGCGTATCGGAGTCAGTACTGCGCAGGGGCACCTGGTTAGCGGGGTGGGAAGAGGAGGTGGACAGGTAAATCTCACCATAACAAATTCCAGATGTCGCTCTGGCATACGTCGTTGCATTGATCTGGGTCGGCCGCCACACTCGACTCGACGCATTGTAGGTAATGGGCTGTTCCGCAAGCAATGACGCTGAGCGCTTTCACCTCCCACGAACAATCTCTGCCGTTGTCACAGGTAATCGGCACACCCACTTCACCTGATAGGTAACCGCAGGTTCTATCCGGGGCAATGGTCAGAGTCAAACTCAGCGCGGATGATGTTGAGTCCTGGCGTGGTCTCATTCCTTGTCCTTGTATGAGCCTCGCTTCATCAAGAAGTCCCAGCGGGCCTGCCGTTAATGTTGGGAGCGCCCGCACTCGTTCTTCTCTGGCTTCATATGCTGGGTTCATGGCGTTGACGTTGTCGAGCATCGCCCCCAGGAGTAGAGCCTTCACAGAAAGGGGTGACCAATACATGGCAAAACCGTCCTGGCAATGGTCAGAAGATAATTGGGCAGTTACGCAAGAGGAGATGAGGAAACTGATCGTGCCGATGTTAGGCATGCTGGGGATCAAGTACTACAGCCAGCTACAGAGCACAATGCCAAGAATAATGAGGCGAGATGTGAATTCGGCCCAGCTAACCCGACCTGGGAGGGAGAGGCATTAAGAATTGACTAGGGTTCGATAGTCTGCTGAACTTGACGAATTGTCGCGGTGTGGCTTGCTGCAGCTGAGGCCCAGATGTCTCGGCGAGGCCCTTGGCCGGGCTGAGGAGGGAAAGTGATTGGCGATCGGGGCGGTCCTGAGCGTCACGTGTCGATGACCCGCCGGCCGCCTTGCTTAACTCGTGAGATTAGCCTTTTGGGGTCAAATCTGCCTTTTCGGCCTGCGCCTGGAAGCTGTATGTCGAACCACCACGCCCGGAACAGACCAATTGGCTGGTGGAAAGCCAACGACCAATGGTACATGTACCGCAGCTGTTTGATGGCTGTCGACATGCTCCCCATTCCATTATCGTCTACAAAGAGTGAGAGGACGTTGAGTAGTGTGGGACGTATGATGGCGCTGTTGAGAAGCTGGCTGAGGAGGGAGATGGTAGCAATGGCTCAGTGCAGTGGATCATGGAGTAAAGACAATGAGCTCCCACGTCTACCTGGTATTTAATAGGAACTCTCAGGAAAAAAATTGGACTGCCTCTACGGAGTACGTGCCAAGAGGAGCTGAACAAAGCGAGAGTTCCCTTTTTAACAAAGGGCGCTTTTACTACCTTCGTGGGCATTCGCAAAGGCCACTCAATTTGGATAAGGTTTGGTAGGAAGCGGAGTGCGGCCCGCATGGCACAAGACAAGGAGTTCCCACTTCAAATGGGACTCTAGCAGCTAGTATAATAGTCTAATATATACTTTCTAAGATATCTATTTAAAAAAAATATAAAAAAATTAAAGTTATTTTGATTTATAATTATAATTATATATTATATATTAAGTTTTTAATTAAGCTCTATTAATATATATATATTAAATATTATAAAATATTATATAATTTTAACTTTTTTAAATATTTATAAAACCTTTTATTAATTATATATTTTTAAAAAGAATTATATATTTTAATTTATATTATTTAATTTTTAAATTATTATTTTTTTAAAAAATAATATATTTAATTAATATAAAATTTATAATTTAAATATAATTTATTATATAATTAATTAAAATATATAAATTATAATTTAATAAAATAATATTTTAATATTAATAGTTTAATATAAAAGTTTTTAAATAAGGTTTATTTAATAGAAACTTTAATTTTATTATTATTTATAATTATAATAAACTAGCCCTAGGGCATTTATAAATAGGTATTAATTATAATATGAATAAACTTAAAAAGAAAAAAAGCTCTTCCTTTTTAATATACTTTAAGGCTTTACTAATACTTTTATATTATATAACCTAGCCCTTATACTCCTTATAATATGCATTTGCTTTAAATATATACTATATATATATTGCGTGTATATAGAATTAAAATATAAGTGCAGTTTAAATTTATAATATACCCTCCTACTTTAATTTATATATAGCCTATTAATAGTTAGATGTTTTTTCTATTACTATTATATTAATACTTTATATCTAAATTAGAGTTATTATAATAAAAGTTATATTATTATTTTATATTTTATATTATATTAGTATTATTATAATAAGAGTTATATTATTATTTTCTTATTTTAAGTTTATATTATTATTATTATAATAAGGGTTTATATTTCTATTTTATTACTTTATATTTAAATTAGAGTTAGTATAATAAAAGTTATACTATTATTTTCTTATTTCATATTTATATTTGTATTAGTATTATAATAATAAGAGTTATATACTTTTAACTAGCTTACTATTAATTTTTAATATAATCTTGCCTAGTTTTTAATATATATCTATTATACTTACTTTTTAATTTTATTAACTTTTATATAATAGTAGTTTACTAATACTAATACTACTTATATTATATATAAAATAGTAATAAAAAGTGCTTATATCTTTTATAAAAAGGCTATTAAAAATGCTTATATTACTTATAAAAAGGAGGCTACTTTCTATTATAAAGCAGCTAAAAATGCCTATAAGTAATATATATAATAGCTAATTATTACTATTATTAGAACTTCCTACTATTCCTACCCTTACTATTATAAATGCTTTATATTTTTTAATATTAAGCTTATTAAAATTAAAAAAGAGAATATAATAAAAAATAAGAAGCTTTTTAAATAGATGCCCCTTTCCCTCCCTAAGCCTAACTATTTCCACTCTTATACCTAACCTGCCCCTAACCCCCCCCCCCCCCCCCCCCCGCCCCGCCCTATATTTTATATAAGTTTCTATTATTATATATAAGTAGTTTAATTTATTATAATTAAAAAGATTTTCTATTAGTACTATTATATATATAGCTTATTATTTATTTTTATATTTTTATATTTTATTTAAATATATTTAATATTAATATATTTTTAATATTTTTTAATAGTATTTATATTAAATTATTATATTTTTTCTATTTTATTAATATTTACTAATATTTATTTTAATTATATATATTCTTTATAATAAAGATCTTTTTAATATAATACTTCTTTTTTATTTTTTTTATATTTTTAAAAGGAACCTATTTAAAATTTAAATATAAATTTAAAAGGATTTAAAAAGGTAATAAATTAGTTATAGCTTATTTTATTAAATTTATATAAAAAGTCTTATATATATTATTTAATATATTAAAAATAATATTTAAAATATCTTTTAATTTTATTATTATATATTTAGTAAATTTCTAAGTTAGCTTTTTATTTAATTAGTTTATTATTATATTTTATAATAATAGTTATATTTAATTACTAATTTAAAACTATTTTATTAGTTTTTAGGATTTTTATATAAACTTTTATTACTATTATTATATAAATATAATTATAACTTATATAAGTTTTATACTCTTTTTTAAATAAATATAAAATATTACTATTTACTCTTTTAATAATAAGTAGTTTACTTTTAAATAGTTTACCTATTAAATAAGGTTTATATTATAGCTATTAAAAAGCCTATTTAAGCTTATTTTTATAATTAATAAGTTTTTATTATTTAGCTTTAATTATATAATAGGAAAATAGTCCCTTTAGTTTAATTATAAGAAGGTAATAATTATATATAAAAGTATTAAGATTTTCTAGTTTACCCACTCTATCCTACTATTTATTTTTAAATAATAAGCTATAAATAAAAGTTATTTAACTTTTATAAATTTATAAAATATAGCTTAAAACTTTTTAATTTAATTTAACCTTTTATTACTAATAATTTATAATAGAAACTTATAAAAATACTACTAATAGTCTTTAAATTACTTTATATATACCTTAACTACTATTAATATTATTACCTTTAGCTAAATATATTTTAAAAGATAGTTTATAATAACTATTAGATATTATAAGTTATTTTTCTCTTTTACTAGTAAATCTATTATAAAATTAATTAATATTTATAACTAGTATTTATTTATAATAGATAGCAGCTAGAGTAGTCCTTAGTACTAGTATTTTAAGTTATAACTACTAATATAATAGTAATTCCAAACTAGCTATATAACTTTAAATAATATTCTATTTTAATAGTAATTATATTATAAGGTAAAAAAGGTTATATTTTTCCTAATATAATCTATTACTTTATAAACATATTATATAATTATTATTATAAGTAGTTTTTATATAAGAATTTAAAAGTAGTTTTGATATATAAGTGCCCCTTATATATTTAGCTTATAATTTATAATTTGCTCTATTATAATAGCTTTTTTAAGGAATTTTCTCTATTTACTCTATAAAATAAGGGCCTAGGCCTTATAAGCTTTATTTCCTTATACTATCTAATTTTAAAAGGACTATAAATATATATTTATAAAAATTATATTTCTACTAATAGCTATTATTACTCCCTTACTTAAGCTCCCTTTTTAACTACTAGTTATAAATATATTACTTTTAGTATTATATATAGGACGCTCCCTTATAATATACCTTATACTATTATTTTATAAATTTCAATTAGTTATATTATTTAACCTATTTATACTTTATTATTACTTACCTCCTATTCCTTTAAAAAGAGAGTATTAAGCTAGTATACTTCTAATTTTAGCTAATATTTTAAAGTATAATTAAATAGTAATAAGGTCTCTACCTAATATACTTACTATTTAAAAAAAGCTTTAGCTTAATAAAATATTTTATATTCTTATAATTTATTAAAATAATAAATAAATTAGCTGTATTTTAAAGCTCTAATAATTATACTAATAAGTAAAAAGTAATAGCTAGTAACTTCTTATTATAAATTATATAGTTTTATTTAGCTATTAAAAGGTAGGTAAAATAGTAAGCTATTAGATATAAAATGCCTTTTATATTAACTTATAAAAGGGACTCTTTTAATACCTATTTTAAGCTATTTGCTTTTATAATTATATCCTTTTTAAAGTCCTATTAGGTAAGGACTAGGTGTAAAATAAAAATAGTATTTATGCTTTTAAAAGTATAATTCTTTTTTTTAATTTAATAGAAAGGCACTCCCTTTTTAATAAGGCAGACTAGGGGGTTAATAATCTTTAAAAATTTTAAAATAAATTTATAATAGAAATTAGTAAATTTTAAAAAGCTTTATACTTCTCTTACTTTTATTAGTAGTTCTTATACTTATATTATTAAAATCTTTTTAAAATTAGAGCAAATAGTAACTCTTACTTTTATAATAAAGCTAAAATATTTAAGCTTTTTTACTATTAATATATACTTATTTAAATTAATATTTAAGCCTATATTATAAAAGTATTTAAATATTACTTAAACCTTTCTTATATAATTATTCCAGCTGCCCCTAAAGTAAACTAGTATATTATTTAAATATACTATTATAAAATCCTTTAAGAAAGTCCCTAGTGCCTTATTAATATACTATTAAAAGGTTACTAGTGCCCTAATAAGCTAAAAGGGGTAATTAGCTATTTAAAAAGATTAAACCTTATTTAAAAAGCAGTTAAATACTTATTACTTTTAGTTATATATATAATAAAATGCTATATATATATTTAGCATTATAAACTAGTGCATTTTAAAAGAGAATAAAAGGTCTTTTTAATTAGGGGTAAAAAATAGTAATTTTAAAATATAATCTTATTTAATATATAATAGTTTATATAAAACTATTAGTTTCTATTTACCTTTTTTATAAATAGGACTAGTATAACTATTAAAAAGGCGCTTATTTAAATTTATTTTGTATTTATAAGATTTATAATTTATTTTTATAACTTAAATAAGTAGTTTTTTAATATATTATATAATAGGCTTTATAATAGTTTTAAATTGCGCCTATCTAGCCCTCTTTTAGCTAAATATAGTAATTACTTATTTTTTAATATAAGGAAAGGGCAAATACTTTCTTTTTATTAAAAAAATTAGTAAATTCCTAAATTTCCTTAAATAGTATTTAAAATAAGTTCGCCTAACTATTTTCTATTATTATAATATTATATTTTATATTTTACTTATAATAGTTTAAAATATTATTATAATTTTATAAATACTTATAAAAAGAAGGAATCTTTATAATTAATAATTTTTATTATTATATAAACTTTTAATATATTTTACTATCTAGTTGCCTTACTCTATTTCTATTAGTTTAAATGCCCTTAGACCTATTTTAATCTTTTTTAAACTTTTCTTTTTATTTAACCTTTTTAGCCCCCCCACTTTTTAACCCTTATATCTATTTAACCTACCTTTTATTTTTAAATTTTCCTTTATAGCCTTTTAAGTAACTATTTAAATTATTACTATTATATATAATAGCTCCTAAAGCTATAGCTTATAAGTATCTAATTAAATTGTTTTAATAAATTGCTTATTATTATAATTAAAATAGTTTTTTCTTTTCCTTTTAAAAAGTTATATAAGGTTTTTAACTTCCTATTTATAAAAGTTATAATAGTATTAATATATATTAAGTCTTTTAATTAGGATCTTATAATTTAAAATAATTAGGTTAATTTTTTAATTAATACTTAATAGTATATTTATATTAGGTAGTATAGGGATGCCTAAAAGTTATAACTCCTTTAGGTATTTATTAAAGTCTTTTATTAGCTTAATATACTTAAGGAAATCTATATATTCTAATATATAGCAAGTAGCTATATAGTTTCTATTATTTAATTAGATTATATTATATTTAATTAATAAAAGTTAGATATTTTAGCTATTATATATTATATTATTAGTTAAGTTGTGCGGACTAGGGTTAGAAAGAAAGAATAGGTGCTTTTATATTAGAGGCCTGGAATAAGGTTCCTTAAGTAAGGTTTATTTAATAGGGACTTTTACTTTAAGACTAATTATAAGCCCTATTAAAAAGCTTATTATAATAGATATAAGGCTAGGGTTTAGCCTATATTAACCTTTATTATATGCCTAAATTATTAGCTTTTTTAATAATAATAAAAAGGAGAAATAATTTAACCTCCCTCTATTTCTCTTTTTATTAAAAGAGAGTAGTAAAAATTAAACTTATAATTTTAATTACTTAGATTTTAAATAATTATATTATAAACTTTTATCTAATTTATTTTATTATATTTTTAATTTCTAATTTCTTATATTTTAAAATAATATACATATTTTAATACTTTATTTAAAAGAGTTTTAAAATTATATTTTATATAAGTTTTAAAACTATATAAAATAGGGCTAAGTACTTCTAGTTATTAATATTTAATAGAGTATATACTATTTATATAATTCTTTACTTTTAGCTTATTTTTATAATTATATTAAGGCTTTATAATATAAATAATTAGGGTTATTTTAGGCCTAGCTTTTAAACTGCTTATTTACTTATTATATTATAATAGGTATATTTAATATTAATAAAAATATTAAAAAAACCTAAATTATTAAATAGAATTAAAACTATTAATACGGGTCTATCTATTTAATTCTTTATTTCTTATTTCTTTTTTATTATTATTTTTTATATTCTTTTTAATATATTCCCTTTTCCTTTTATAACTAGCTCTAATAGTATAGCTAGTAAACTAGTATATTACCCCTATATAAAACTTAATTTAAAAGTATAATATTTTCTTTTCTTTTTAAATTTAACTCCTTATTAATTATTATTAGGTTAATATAAATATATTAACTATTTATTAGCTATTTTACTATAAGTAACATGCAATTATTAGTATAATACTTATTAGATTTATAATAAAAGCACTTGCCCCTTTTTTTTTATATATTAAAAATAGTTTAAAAGACCTATTATACCTATTTTACCTAGCTTTTAAAAGTTAGAGAGGCTTAGTAAGGTTTTTAGCCCCTAGCGCCCTTACTACTTTAGCTATAAGCTATTCTAATTATATTTATATTTAATATTAGTATATTTCCTTTCTAATTTATTACTAGTAGTAATATAGCTATACTTCTTTTTAATATTAATTACACTTAATATCTCTCTTTTAACTTATAAGATTTAATTTTAATTACTACTTTCCTATATATATAAAAGGCTATTTTATAATTAAAATAGTTAATTCCTTTACTTAAATAATATTTTTTTATTTTTCTATTTAATATATTATAAAAGTAAAATAGTATACTTTTATCTAACTATTTTAAACTTGCTATTTAAGCTAGAAGCTATTTAAACTACTAATAGAAATTATAAAATATTTTATTCTTTTTTTATTAAATATATTATAAGTTTAAAAGGGCTTCCTCCTTCTTATAATTTATATAATAAAAAAATATAATATATTTAATAAATACTTATAAGTTATATATATTATACTATTTGCCCCTTTTATAATATATTTTAACTTTAGGCCTAACCTTATTTATAATAGCTATTTAAATATAAAAAAATATATTCTTTTTATTTTTAATAAAAACCTAATTAATATTTACTTTATATATAATTATTAATTGCTAGGCTGTAAATATTACCTTATTACTATTAAATAATAGCCCCTTAAGTAAGGATTTTTAAGCTTATTAAAGCTTTTAAATTAAATTAAATATTATTCTAATTATTATAAGGGTAGTTTATAAATAGGGAGGTACTATTTATAGTTTAAAATAGTTTCTATTTTAAGTCTAGTTTTTATAATATATAGCTTCTAATTGCTTTTATTAATTATAAAGTTATTACTATTAATATTATAAAAACTTTATATAAGTATTAAAGGTTTTTTATAGGGCTAGTAGTATACTAGTAATATTTAGGGTCCCT
Organism: Thelonectria olida; assembly: GCA_020736575.1. Lineage (NCBI taxonomy): Eukaryota > Fungi > Ascomycota > Sordariomycetes > Hypocreales > Nectriaceae > Thelonectria > Thelonectria olida. Next base: position 37,397 of record JAGPYM010000090.1, read on the forward strand.
TTTAATATTAAAATAAATGCCCCTTATATTTATTTTACTACTAGTACTATTAGAGTTAGGGCCTCTTATAGCCACTTCCCCTTCTAGTTTAAATTAGCTATTATAATAAAGTTTATTAATTATAATAGACTGGCCCTAGGGCGTCTATAAATAGGTATTAATTATAATATTAATAAATTTAAAAAGAAAAAAGCTCTTCCCTTTTAATATATTTTAAGGCTTTACTAATACTCCTATATTATATAACCTAGCCCTTATACCCCCTATAATATATATCCGCTCCGGATGTATATTATATATGTGTTGCATGCATATATAATTAAAATATGGGCGCAGCCTGGATTTATAATAATAATATTTATTAATAAATTTTATATAATTAATACTAAGCTAGAGTTTAATTTATATTTATTGATATTATATATTAAAAACTTTAACTAGTATATAAAATAGTAATTATAATAATTAAATTAAATATAGAAATTTATATAAATAGTTATAATATAACTTATAAAAAGTAAAATATAAAATTATTTTAAAATAGTATTAATATAAATTTTATAATATTATAAATAATTAAAAAATATTATATTATATAATATAATTAAAAAATATAAAATAAAAAATAATTATAAAAAGAAATATATTACTAATTAAATAATACCTTAAATTAAAAAATAATCTTTTATTTATAAATATAAATAAAATTAATTTTTATAAAACTAACTATTTTTAATCTTATTTTTATAAACTTTATATACAAGGCTAATTATAAACCCTATAAAAAAGCTTATTATAATAGATATAAGGCTAGGTTTTACTTATTTTAACTTTTATTATATACTAATACTAGGCTTATTTTAATAAATAATAATAAATTTTATATATATTTTATTTTAAAGTCTCTAGTTAATCTCTTTTATTAATAGAGTTTATTTTTTATACTATTTAATTATTATATATATAATATTAAATCTAATATAAAAGCACTTTTACTATATACGACTTCTAAGCCTCCACAAGGGATGGATATTATTAATATGCTCAAACGATCTCTTTCTAACAGAAGTCAGCTAATAATCCCTCATTTAGGTTGGCCTCTTTGCCACAAAGCAGCGTGTCAGACAAGCAGCAATGACCTCCTTTCAAAATCTCGTCTTCACCACCTGGAATGTCTCATACCGGAACCTTTATATTATCTATCCAAGTGACGAAACGGACTGATACTCATTAATGGAGTTGTTTCAATTTGCCTGTCACCCCTTAGGCCAGCGTTCTTAGCCATCCGCGCCCCTACGCCCGCACAGCCGGTCAAAGAATGGGGATGCAGATCGTGGCTGAAGAATGGCGTGGAAGAGGACTCTATCCGAGGTCGAATTCAAGAAGCTGTGGCTCACTAAGGACGCAAAGAGCCAATTAATATGACAAGTCTTGGAGCAACCGAGAAACAACAGCACGTCGCGAAATGCACCTAAAGGCTCTGGCCAACCACTTTTCTGTTTGCTTTGCAAGCTACTGTTAGCCCCAATGGGCTCCTACTCAAGAACATCTGTATAAGGAGTGTGGGTAGTTCAAAGATGGCCAGGGCTGGCTCTTAGAGAGCCATTCTCACCACCTGAACCTAGAACAAAGGGAACCCAATACCAATCTCCCACCATCGTCCAATTTGGAAGTGTCCAGTCCACTGCAGTAAGTCCTCCATGCCCGATATTCTTGTCCTGGCGTATTCCTCACGAGTCGAGAGCCTGGACTCGGAAAAGCGCCATTATCGACCACGGAATCTAACAGGCGGGTTTAGATATAAACGACCTTGGCGTTGCCGAAGGCGGCGCAGGTCTGGCTTGCGGACGCTCCCTACATTCAGTGGTTAGCATGGTAGTCTTTTAGAGAGACGGAGTATTGGGTCGAGAAGACGCTGAGGCTCTTCATCTAGACGTACCTGCTGGGCCTGGTTGTTACAGCAAACAGCGATGCTGTTGCAAACATCCGTCAGGCGAGAGCACTCGAAGTAGCCCAAGCCACCACTGATCTCGGAAGTGCAGCAGTAAGGAGCACCAGTGCTGCAGACAATGCTGGCGGACTGCTTTCCAACGGGGCGAGAGGGCTTCTCCGGGGGAGCGCGGCCGGGCGAAGCGAGAGCGCCGGTGGCGGCAATGGCAAGAGCGATGATGGAGGTAACCTGCATTTTGGATTTTGAGAAGTCTTGGTGATTTTAAAAGAAGGGAGTATTGAGCTGGAGATTGGTCTGGATGTATGATGTTGCTTGTTGACTGTGGTGTGTGAGTGACGAGAACTGTAGAATCTGGAAGGGTTCTGCCCTTCTTATAGTTTTTGTTTCTCTATTGACGAGGGCCTTTGCGACCTTTTCTCTTCCCCTGAGAATGCAGCGATGCCCACGGGTCATGGTAGACCAATCGTTGGCTCCTGGCTCGGCATCTTTGGCCGTGACTCAGAAACTAATGACCTAGTTGCAGCCCCCAAGCTCTATTCTGAGTGTGTTGTTGATGTCACGAGAGGTTTCCTGAGCTTATTGACCCAACATATCCAACTATTTTGTCTAGATCAGCGTGCTCGGAGCTGAGAGCTGCATCCTGGACCGGTCTGGATGCTGACAGTCGACGAAGCCACCTTGATGAAAGAACTGTACCTCACACCACTTGTCTCCGTTTTGATGAGATTTTTGAAACTATTGAACTTATTTCGTGAGTCTGAGATTATCCCGAGCAACTAAATGATGATATTCAAGGCAAGGCTTCCAAGTGTCTTGACCTAATTCGTCCGGTTGAATAGACCGAAGGTTTTGGGCATGCATCCTAGACCGGTGTGGATGCTGACGGTTAACGAAGCCATCGTGATGAGAGACCTGTACCTCGCGCCTCCTTTTTCCACATTGTCATCAGGTTCCTAGAAGTATTGAGCTCATTTTGTGAATCTGACATTCTTCCGAGCAAATAGATGTCTATGTATAATGGCATTCAACCAAGTGTCCCAAGCTAATGTGTCCCATTGATAGACCAACCTTGTGGGGCTGCATTCAGGAACGGTCTAGATGCTGTACTACTGACAGGCCGACAGCCGAGATGGCCAACACAATGATGCAGCAGGAAATGCATGGTGACCTGGCTCCAGTGCCGATGGTCCGTGGCTAGTCTCAGCCAGCCACAAGTGCCGACGGACCGGACGGTCAGGGATCGGAGAATGGCAATGCCATATAAAGTTATGCTCACTTTTTCAAGTCTCCAGGTTTTGTAGAAATCATCAGGTGTCCACCGTTTGTGGCTTGTGGCTTGCATCGCACTATTCACCTACCAACATCGAATACGAGACTGAGTCAGTTCGGGTGTCGGGTGACTTGCCGACAACCATTGTTCACTTCTATGTCCTGCTCTGCCCCTCCAGGGACTAGATCTCCACCTCTCGCCATCCTTTGAAATTTCCGATCCTGTTAGGTCTTGTTCCTGTTCCTGCTTCCTTGCAAACCCGCCGCCATCACTCACTTCTACCCCGCGATCATGCAAGCTTCTGCTATCCTCTACTGCCTCGTCCTCCTGCAGGGCGCTCTGGCAACGCCGATTGAGGGGCCAGCCCCAGAGGTCGAGCGTCGAGACATTGAGCCTAGAGCTCCAACTCCCTTGGACATTCCATTCCCTGGATTCCCAGCCCGCAACCGTGGAAAGAAGGGTGGGTATTCTGAGAACGCGAGACGTTTAGAATCCGCAGCTAACGAGAAGTTGCCGTTCCAGGAGGAAAAGGAGACGACTGTGCCACCCAGCAGAGCACCCTTTGCTCCGCCGGGAGTCCGTACTGCTGTATCAGTGACGGCAATGGCGGTAGGTGGCCTCATTGCTACCATGCCATTCAGGGAAACTCTAACAAGTGTTTGCAGGTCACGTCTGTCAGAACACGACCGCATGCACTCAGACTGTCATTTGCTGCAACAATAACAATGGAGTAAGTAGCTTGAAGTTTCCCTAGCAAGGTGTCCACCACTAATGGCATGTCTAGTTCCAAATCTGCATCGGCGACCTCGACTTCAATATGCCAATTACCATCAATATATATACGTAGACGGGCCTTGTATCTTTCGGAGACGTGGATAAGCTGCGTGCTTCCTAGATATAAATGAGGACATAGGGATATGGGCTCTGGGGGAACCTGCCGTGATTTAAGTACCCATCCCCGGCATGTTAAGGGTTCAATTTGACCCGGAAACCATTTCCGTCCAGGCTAGGAGAGTAGCTAAGAAATGCCATGTCTTTGATTAAGCTTAATTGCCCGCTTGATAAGAGTGACAGAATGCAATTGCCACTTAACATCCTAAGTGGGCCTCCAGCCCCTTGTGGTGATTGGCGATTCCCCTTCGAGCTGGTCTTGGCTGTTTCAGGTGCACCCTGGGGTTCTGGGCAAGTTCTCCCACAGCTGCCTCCAAGCTCGTGTGCGATGTGGCATGGAAGCCCTGAATTGTAGATACGCGCATACACCATCAAAGGCGCCAGACCCCAGAGCGTGGAGGGTATTGCTCGTTGTCGGCGAGTGAATGGCTAGAGACATCGTTGCAAAAGCCCGACACATGATCTTCAATTCAAAACCCCCATCGAAACCTGAAAAGAGTTTCTCTCCCTCATCGCGTCAATCAGAGGACGAATCACACTGACCTCGGAGCCCCAAGGAGGCAGCCACACAAGTTTACTATTTACTATTTAATCTAATCTCCAAATACATGGTCTAAGGCTGTCACAGGCTGAAGTCTGGAGGAAAACTCAGCAGTGAAAACGATCACCTACAAGACGAGATATCCCAAGTCGCGATTATTAAAGCTGACATCATGGGGAGGACATGTTCCTTATGTAAATATCTGAACCCTAATGTCGCAAGCCGGTCTCAGGTCATCAAAGCGCTCCAAGACACCTACCAGATATCTCGGAAAAAAGCCCAATGCCGGTCCCTTGTCACTTACAGCTGAGTGGTACTTGGCTGTTCCCTACCACCGGTGAGTCCCAATCTTCCCATGAATCCAGGAGTCCGACATTTTATGCCGAGGCAAAAGGCGACAAATTATGGACCGTCTTTGCCAGTCCCCGCACCCTCTTAAGCGTATATGTTACTAGTTGTCTACTAATAAGTGATTTTATTTTTACTTAAATATTAAGTAGAACTTATATTAAATTAAAAGTAAGTAATTTAATTAAATTAATATAATAGTTATAAATAAATTAGTTTTAATAATAATATATTAAGTTTTTTAATTATAATTTTAATTATTTTTAATTATTATATATTTTAATTTAATTATAAAAAGTGTTCTAGTAAAAGAATATATAAAAAGTTAATTTTATAATTAATAGTTTTTATTATAATATTAACTTTTTAATATATTTTTTTATTTAATTACTTTACTTATTATTAGTAAAAAAGCTAATAATTTAAATATATAAAAAAGTTTATATAACTTAAACCCTAGCTTTATATTTATAATAATATACTTTTTAATAGGGCTTATAATTAATTTTAAAATAAAAGCTTTTATTAAACAAATCTTATTTTAAATATTTAATATAAAAATAGCTTTTTATTTAATTTTAATTTATATAATTTAACTAATAATATAATATATAATAATTAAAATATTTAACTTTTTATTAATTAAATATAATATAATTTAATTAAATTATAATAGCTATATAATTACTTATTATATATTAAAATATATAAGTTTTATAAAAAAATATTAAACTAATAAAAAGTTAAAAAAAGCATATTAAATAGTAATAACTTTTAAATATTTTTATATTAGCTAATATAAATATACTATTAAAAGTAACATAAAAAACTAATTTAATTCTTTTAAACTATTATATTTTAATAAAAGATTTTAATATATAAATTAATATTGTAAGATTTAAAAAGAAAAATTAACTAATTTAATTAGCTTTTAAATTATATAAAAAATTTAAAAATATAATTTAAAGTTATAATTTTAAAAGCTATTATATATCATAGTAATAATATAAATGGTTATTTAAAAGGCTATAAAAGAAAAATTTTAAAATAAGAAGTAAATTAAATATATAAGTAAATATAAGAGTTAAAAAGTGAAAAGGGGGGGATGCTAAAAGGGTTAAGTAAAAAAGAAGGTTTAAAAATAAGTAAATAGGTGTAAAAGTAATAAAATTAATAAAAATAAGTAAAGTAATTAAATAGAAAAATATATAAAAGAGTTAAAATAATAATAGAATTTACTAATTATATAATAATTAGAAAAAATATATATTTATAAAATATAATAAAAGAATTTAATAGTATTTAAATTAAAGCTTATAATATAGTTTTATCAGCTTATTATATTTATAACATTAAAAAGTTATAACTTAATAAATCTTTATAATTAGTAACTTTTATTATTATATAAACTCTTAATATATTTTACTATCTAGTTGCTTTATTCTATTTCTATTAGTTTAAATGCCCTTAGACCTATTGTAACCTTTTTTTACACTTTCCTTTTTTATTTAACATTTTTAGCCCCTTACTTTTTTAACTCTTATATCTATTTAACCTACTTTTTATTTTTAAATTTTCCTTCCCTTTTAAGTAACTATTTAAATTATTACTACTATATATAGTAGCTACTAGAGCTATAGCTTATAGGCATCTAATTAGATTATTTTAATAAATTATATATTATTATTATTAAAATAGTTTTTTCTTTCCCTTTTAAAAAGTTATATAAGGTTTTAAAATTTCTATTTAAAAAAGTTATAATAGTATTAATATATATTAGGTCTTTTAATTAGAATCTTATAACTTAAAATAATTAAATTAATTTTTTAATTAATATTTAATAGAATATTTATATTAGGTAGTATAAGAATGCTTAAGAGTTATAACTCCTTTAAGTGCCTATTATAGTCTCTTATTAGTTTAATATACTTAAGGAAATCTATATATTTTAATATGTAGCAAGTAGCTATGCAGCTTTTATTATTTAGTTGGATTATATTGCGTTTAATTAAAGTTAGGCATTTTAGCTATTATATATAATATTATTATTTAAGTTATACGGACTAGGGTCGGATGGAAAGAATAAGTACTTTTATATTAGAGGCCTGAAATAAGGTTCTTTAAGTAAGGTTTACTTAGCTAGGACTTTTATTTTAAAACTAATTATACGTTTTATTAAAAACCGTATTATAATAAATATAAGAGTAGGGTTTAGCTTATATTAATCTCTATTATATGTTTAAATTATTAGCTTTTTTAATAATAATAATAATTTAATAAATAAAAAAAGGTTTAAGTTTAATATTATTAATATAATAAAATAGAAAAATATAATATTATTAAATAAATATAAGTTTTAAAATTAAAAGCTTATATAATGAAACTTTTTAATATATTTATATATTTTTATAAAAGTAAACTTATTAAACTTTTAAATAATACTTATTATAACTAGCTTATAAGTATAATATTAGCTATTTTTATAATTAGTAATTTCTATTATTATATAAATATTATAATATATTTTACTATTTAATTATTTTATTTTATTTCTATTAATTTAAATACTTTTAAAACTATTTTAATCTTTTTTATACTTTTTTATTTATTTAATTTTTTTTAATTTGTAATTTATTTAACTTTTATATTTAATTAAGTTATATTGTATTTTTAAAAATCTTTTTATAGCTTTTTAAATAATAATTTAAATTATTACTATTATATATAATAGCTTTTATAATTATAACTTATAAGTATTTAATTAAATTATTTTAATAAATTATTTATTTTTAATATTAAAATAGTTTTTTTTTTTTACTTTTAAAAAATTATATATAGTTTTTAACTTTCTATTTAAAAAAGCTAAAATAGTATTAATATATATTAAATTTTTTAATTAAACTTTTATAATTTAAAATAATTAAATTAATTTTTAATTAATATTTAATAATATATTTATATTAGTATAAAAATATTTAAAACTTATAACTCTTTTAAATGTTTATTAAAATCTTTTATATATTTAATATATTTAATAAAATTTATATATTTTAATATATAGTAAAGAGTTATATAACTTCTATTATTTAATTATATTATATTATATTTAAATAATAATAAGTAAATTATTTAAACTATTATATATTATATTATTAATTAAATTATATAAATTATAATTAAATAAAAAAGTACTTTTATATTAAAAGCTTAAAATAAGGTTTTTTAAATAAGCTTTATTAAAAAGCTTATAATAATAAATATAAAATTAAAATTTACCTTATATTAACCTTTATTATATATTTAAATTATTAGTAATTTTTATAATAAAAATATTAGTTATTATTATTATTATTAAAAAGCTAATAATTTAAATATATAATAGAAGTTAATATAAGCTAAACCCTAGCCTTATATTTATTATAATAAGCTTTTTAATAGGCCTTATAATTAGTTTTAAAATATAAGTCCCTATTAAATAAAATTTACTTAAGGGATCTTATTTTAAGCTTTGAATATAAAAGTACCTTTTTATTTAACTTTAGTTTATATAATTTAACTAATAATATAATATAATAGCTAAAATGCTTAACCCTTTATTAATTAAATATAATATAATTTAATTAAATAATAAAAGCTATATAATTACTTATTATATATTAGAATATATAAATTCCCTTAAATATATTAAACTAATAAAAGATTTTAATACGTATTTAAAAGAGTTATAACTTTTAAATATTTTTATATTATTTAATATAAATATACTATTAAATATTAATTAAAGAATTAATTTAATTATTTTAAATTATAAAATTCTAATTAAAAGATTTAATATATATTAATATTATTATTATATATAATATTTTGTATTTTTAATAGCTAGCCCTATTTTATATTATTTATAAGGGAAAGACCTCTAGCTTTTAAATATATATAAAGTTAAACGCCCCTATAAGCAATTAGTTATAATATATAATTATATAATTAATTAACTAATAGCTAATATAATATACTTTAACTTTTAAAACTAGCTTTTAGCTCTTATAATATTAGAAAATCTACTAATTATATTTAATTATTTATATATTAATATAATATAGGCTAATTAGAAAGCTCTTTTATATATAGCCTAGAAGTATTATAAATATTACTTGCACTTAACTAGCTACTAGCTGCTAGAATTAAACTAATAGCCGTTTTTTTTATTTCTAACTTAAGCTTCTAATTTAAAAGGTTTAGCTTAATTGTAACTAGAGATATATTACTATAACCAAAGCTGGAATTAATAGTATTATAACTTTTTTAAATAGAAATTTAATAATTTTATATAACCTTTTAAAAGAAAAAAAGAAAAACTATTTTAATAATAATAATAAGTAATTTATTAAAATAATTTTATTAAATACTTATAAGTTATTATTTTAAAAGCTATTATATATAACAATAATAATTTAAATAGTTATTTAAAAGACTATAAAAAAGAATTAAAAATAAAAAGTAAGTTAAATAAATATAAGGGTTAAGAAAGTGGGGGGCTAAAAATATTAAATAAAAAGAAAAGTGTAAAAAAGGTTAAAATAGATTTAAAAGTATTTAAACTAATAGAAATAAAATAAGGTAATAAAATAGTAAAATATATTAAAAAGTTTATTTAATAAAAGAATTACTAATTATAAAAATAATATTTATTATAAAAATACTTTATTTAATAAAGTATAATTAAAATTACTTTTTCTATTATAAATATTAATTTATTTTTAAACTTTGTATTAACTTTTTAATATTTAATTAAAAGTTTAAATATTTATATTTTTTAAAAAATTACTTTTATTAAAAATATTTTAAAATTAAAATATAAAGAAGTAAATATATAATAAACTTTTTAATAAAGCTAAGCTACTAATTATATTAATTATTTAATAACTTTTCTATTTTTATATTTACTATTTTTAAAAGGAAAAAAAAGTTTAAAATTTTTATATATTATAGGTACTATTTTATTACTAGTATATAATAAGTTAATATAAAAGTTAAGAAAGTAAAATAAAGTTATAAAATGAGTTTTAACTTATTATAACTATTAGTATTATTTAATATTAAATTATATATATAAATAAATATTAAATAGTTTAAATTTAATTAGTAAAAAATATAAATAAAATATTAATTAAATTTAAATATTTAATAATTAGTTTTTAATAGAAATATAAGAGTTTAAATATTTTTATTATAAATAAATATATAAAAAAATACAAACTATTAGTTAAAAGTTTAAAAGGGCACTTATAAATATAAGTAAAATAAAGCTACTATTATATTTAAAAAGTATATAATTAATAAGTATTTTTACAATTAGAAATTTGTATTATTATATAAACTCTTTAATATATTTTACTATTTAATTACCTTATTTTATTTCTATTAGAAATATAATTCCTTAAGTATAGTTTATTTAATAAAAACTTTCATTTTAAAACTAATTATAAGCCCTATTAAAAGGCTTATTATAATAAATATAAGGCTAGGGTTTAGCTTATATTAACTTTTATTATATTATTAAATTATTAGCTTTTTTAATAATAATAATTAATAGCTATAAAAATCCCCCCTAATACTAACTAAGTTAATATAATTATTTATATAAAATGCATATATTTAATTAAGTTAAATTTTAAACCTAATAATACTATTATATAACACTAGCATTATATAAAGGACATTCGTAAGTAGAATACAAATAGTTAATAAGATATAAGTAGATTAAGGGGGGAGGAATATAAACAATCCTTAGATGCCTATTTATCTCTCCTTACTAATTGAGGTAGTTACTAGGGAGCCGGAAATCCGGCATCGATAGACAGCTAAAATAACATCTATAAAAACAGCTCCGACTAATAACAACCCAATAGGTTCTATCTCTTGGTAAGCAATCCAGGCAAAAGGTCCACGAAAGCGGCCTCGACCAACAGCCTTCCTGTTATAGACTAGGCGAATGTTCCCGACATAAAAGGTTCGCGAAAACAGCCCCGACCAACAGTTTACACGATAAAGATGGCCCAATTTTCTTCCATATCAACCGATTATAGAGTCTCTAAAAGTCACATTGGCCCTTTCGTAAAAGCCAAAAGCTGCGCCGCAGGCGTGAGTGCCAACATTGCTGCCAATTTACTCTGTCTCGTCTTATTGTCACATGCCCTCCCGCGTAACTGGGGCTTCTGACATGTCGCGGACTCCTGCAAACCAACAAGCGGTTTTGACTTAAGGGCGAAGTCAGAAATATCTACGCAACAATAAAGACTTCTGCTAATCCGGAACTTCGAGTTATCGAGATCACGATCACAGTAAGCTTTTCTGCCAATTCCCTTCCATATATCCCCTCAACCTTCAAGATGAGACCTCTCCTAACACTCCTCACGATGGCTGCTTCGCTTTGCTTCGTAGCAGCGTTGGATCTTAAAGACCGAGACGCCATCCACGAGGACGATCTCGCACGCTACGATGCCTACATGGAAACCGTTCAAGGCAGCCACGCCATCGACATGTACATGGAAGACGACAACAACGTCATCAAGGTCGACCTCTACGACGGCGCGACCGACACTTTTGAGCAAACGGCCTCTTTCAAGGCCAGTGCCCAAGCACCGGAATACTTTGCGCAGCTCGAGCAGCGGGCCCGGGAAGTGCTGGGCTCGGATTATGCCCCCCAGTCCACCAAGAGGTCCATCTGCTCGGGTGGCGGCCCAAACCCCCACAAGAGAGGCGCAGTCTTTGGCTTGGAGGAAAGAGTCTCTAGGTGCTACCAGTTTTGTGGTTATGGCTCAAGTTGTAGCGTACCTTCAGGTTGTACGCGATGTCGATATGTGGGAGGGGCTTGTACATGGCAAAAGTGGTGCATCTGATTTTGGTACTTGAAGTTGCCACTGGTCTCGCCTTGTTAAGCAAAGCTATTATATATAATCCATAGGAAGGCCACTGTCCCCAGGGGGGTTTGATTCCGCGCGAGTCACCGATAGGCCAGAGGTTTTCCCTCCGTGTAGTATACTTCAATAGGGCTAGCTGTAGAGCAAAATATAGTGTGTTCTTCGACAGAAGAAACTATAGGAAGCCCTCTAGACTATAGAGTACGATCTTCTCTAAAAAAGCTCTCGTATAGAGCATTCTGTTTAAGAGGTGAAGCGTTGAGCGTATGGAGCCCCAAGTAGGCAGGAAGTGGTCTGCACTTTCAGTTAGGGAATTTCTCTAACACTCAGTGCTAATCGTGGCTGATACACATTTTGGGCGAAAGGTATGTCGTCCCAAATCTATAATAGTGCATTATCTAGTATAATTCCAAATCCTAGCATAGTATATCGTGCCCTATACTAGCTTAAATTCTATAAGGATGTTAGAAGACATAATTTAATCCCTCCATTCTAATTACTTTATTAATAAGTCAATTAAAAATACAATTTTAAAAATAGAAAAGCGGCCAGCTAAAACTATAATAAATCCTTGCTTAGAAATTTTGCTAGCAGGGTCTACTTAAGGACTACCTAAAGGGTAGCTGCTTCTAGCCACACTTAGGACCTACTATATATAGTTCTAGCCCCCTTCTAACTATTATCTTATAAAAATAATAATAATACTAGTATTAAAAGAAGAGCCCGCCTGGATTAGAATAATTTGGGCTATTAAACTTATATTAGCTTTAGTTTTTATAAGGCTATATAAGCGGGCTAGCTTTTAAGTAACTATTTAAATTATTACTATTATATATAGTAGCTTTTAAAGCTATAAGTTTAAATTATACCCCTATATTATTTTAAAAAATAATTAGTTATTTTAATTAAGCTTATTATTTCTTATTTAATTTAAAAAGCAATTAAATTAGCTAACTTTTCTATTAAAAAACTTAAAATTATCTTTTTATATATTTAGTTTTTTAATTAAAATAAGCCTAGTATTAGTATATAATAAAGGTTAATATAAGTAAAACCCAGCCTTATATTTATTATACTAAGATTTTTTATAAAGTTTACAATTAGCTTTTAAATAAAAATTAACTAGGTAGAAAAATATATAAAAGAGTTAATATAATAATAAAAATTACTAGTTGTAAAGATTTAAGGAAATTTATATAATTAAATAAATATTAAGCTATTATATAAATATTATTTTTTTATATTATAATTTATTTAATTAATAAAAAGTTAATTATATTAAATTATATATTATATAAGTAGTAAAATTATATAAATTAAAATTTAAAAAAATAGTACTTTTATATTAATAGTTTAAAATAAGGTTTTTTAAATAAGGTTCATTTAATAAAAGTTCTTATTTAACAACTAATTATAAATTGTTTATAAAAGCTTATTATAATAATTATAAAGTTAAGTTTTATTTATATTAAGGTTTATTATATACTAGTATTAGGCTTATTTTAATAAATAATATTAATAGGCTAAAATAATATAAAAATATAAAAACTTTATATAATATAAAGTTTATACTATTAGTTTAATTAATATTAAAAAGGCTTTTTAAAAAAGAAGCTAGTATAAGTAAAAGATTAAATTTTAAAAAAATATTTTAAAAGAATCTTTTTATTTTCTTTTATTTATAAAAGCTATGTAACTCTCATTTTATTAAATAAATAGTAATTATAAAATTAATTTAATTAAAAGTAAATATAATAATAAGCTAGCTTTATTTTAAAAGCTATTTTATATTATATTTTAAAAATAATTATTTATATTATAAAAAGTTCTTTTTAATTTATTTTATTAAAAGTTTATATAAATTAGATTTTATTTATAATAGTTTTAATACTTTTTATATAAAGATTAAAAAGAAAAATATAAGTTTATTATAATTATTATACTTTTAATATAATAATATAATAAAATTATTATATATTTTTATTAAATATTAAAACCTTTTAAATTTAATAAATATTTAATAATTTATTTAAATAGTTAATATATTTATTTAAATATAATTATATTCTTTTTATATTTTAATAGTATATTAATAGTTATTTTTAATAGTATTTAAATTATATTATAATAACTTATATAAATAATATATTTATTTATATTTTTATTTTTAAAGAAATTATATAATAAAAGTTTAATAACTTTTTAATATTTTTTAAAATAGTAAAACTTATTTTAAATTGAAAAAAAAAAAGAATTTATAATTTAAAAAGCTTTTTATAATTAGTAATTTTTATTATTATATAAACTTTTTAATATATTTTACTATTTAATTATATTATTTTATTTTTATTAATTTAAATACTTTTAAATTTATTTTAACTTTTTTTAAACTTTTCTATTTTATATAACCTTTTTAGCCCCTTACTTTTTTAATTTATATATATTATATTATTAGTTAAATTATATAAATTAAAATTAAATAAAATTAATATTTTTATATTAAAAGCTTAAAACAAGGTTTTTTAAATATAGTTTATTTAATAGAGACTTTTATTTTAAACCTAATTATAAGTTTTATTATAACACTTATTATAATAATTATAAAGCTAGGGTTTAGCTTATATTAACTTTTATTATATATTTAAATTATTATCTTTTTTAATAATAATAATATAAATACAAATAATTTATAAATAAAAAGTAAATTAAATAAGTAAATAAATATAAAACTTAAAAAGTAAAAAAAACTATAAAAGTTAAATATAAAAGAAAGTGTAAAAATAAATTAAATAAGTTTAAATATAATTAAACTAATAAAAATAAGTAAAATAACTATATAGAAAAATATATAAAAGAGTTAATATAATAATAAAAATTAATAATTATAAAAATTAATTACTATTATATGCTTAGATTTTTAACTTTTTTAATAATAATATAGCCTTCCTACTAGGCTGCCTCAGCTTACCTTCGGCCCGGTTCTCAGCATATATCTCGGGCCGCAGGTTACCAGTTCCGTGGCAGCAGCCCGGAATAACTATCGGGCCACGCCCGTGACACGGGCTCGAACAACTGGATCCTTTAATCTGCATTTTGATTAGTAGGTCGAGATGAATACTGACAAAGCTTCAAGACTGGGGACCCGCTTGCAGTTGTGATGCGTGAGCGAGCATCCGATAGGAAGGTGGAATTGATAGTTCGCGCCCCGTACAAGGGGAAGTCTTATCCACAGAAGGAGCCAGAAGAGGACTAAGGCGCGTGTCGCGGACTCCTGTGCATTCCTTCTATTGGTGGGTAAGGCAGCTGAAACCAGGGTAATATGCTGTTGGTCGAGATGTGTAGGGATACATCCGCAGTAACCAACAGATGTAACCTTCTGGGCCGAGCAAACGAGAGCAGCTGAGATGGTTGACCCGACCAACCCTTCGTTCATTTTCCACTTTGTTCTTTTCAAAATCCATTCTCCTTTTACCCAATCACGCGCGTAACATGGGCTGGACTCGCGAGAAATTGGCTGCGAAAGCCATCTTTTACGACGAGGACATTCCAAGTCGGGACACTTCAGCTGCTCAATGGCCACCGCACGTTGAAGCCCTCCGAGAATCCATGCTCGACTTTTCCCATCCAGTCCTTGGCCATAACCACACTGTAGACGAAGGGGGTGGCTTGCATTTCGATCTCGGAAACCGGAAGAGTGATCCCGTGTTAGCAGCAGCATACCGGATCCAGAACAGAGCCAACAGTTACTATCAGAGTGGCTACTCGGAGAAGATATGGGAAGGCTTCTGGGAAACGCAATTTTTCTCGCCGCTTGTGAGCAGCACTCTGGTCTCAAAGGAGAATTCGCGAAGGTATGTGCAATGGTAATTGCATCAACACACGCAGGCTCATATTCATCGTTCAAGGGTTTCTCGGTCCAACTATTACTACGATGCCTCTAGAGTGTACGTCCCTAGAAACAACTAAGCACCCTCGCCCAAAGTCAACTAATCTTACTGGCTGCGCAGAGACGGGGACTCGTTGTGGAATCTGTTTCGCAATGACACAGAGAGCAGTTTCGAAACGGGAAAAAGTCCCAAGCCCGATTACGTCTTCTATTTACCCATGTACCATCTGCAGACTGGGTCTAGCAAGCCCATGGTAGAGGAGCCTGCTGCTCGGCAATGGCATCAAAGGCCCAATCCGTCTCTCGTGGAGCCATTTTCATGGTCGGTTCTCAAAGAGCTCTTTGCAGAGGGCCTGCAACCGACGCCCTTTCGAGTGTTTCACAAAGAAGCTCTCGAGGCAAACCTCAAGTGCTATCCTTGGCTCATTGTTGAGTACAAGAAAGAAGGCGTCTCCAAAGGGAAATTGACAGTCTCTTGCCAGGCGGCCAACGCTGCCGCATGCGCCCTTCAACTGAATGAGAATGCGGCAACGTACGCTGTCAACTTGGCAGACGACGCCCATGTTCCCCCCGTTCCAACTATCACGACGATCGGATGTCATGCCAAAGTCTGGATCGCGCACCTTGCCAGAGGTTTTTCCCCTCCTTTGTATGAATCCAAACAGACAGAGGCAACAGGCAAGAAGTGTAGGAAGGGATATGTAAGTCAGAAGCATCAAGGCCATTGAGAACATCAGATTGACGAAAATCTCTAGATAATGAGGGCAATCTGGGAGGGGGATATGAGAAGGCTCAAGGACATTGTCGAGTTCCAGCTGATTCTTGAAAACACGCACACTTGGGCGATGCGTATCTTCAAGCCGCTGGTCTCATCCTATATTGGACAATGGAGAAATGCTCACCGTAAGCCTGCCATCGACCCAGATGTGGCAAAAGCAACACTGCTCCGTCAGCAACAGGCAATGGAGCGCAACCAGACAGTCATGCCAACAATGCAAGCTTTCTTGGACAATATTTCAAACATCGACATAGACGACAGCAAGCATTCGAACGTCACGCCATTGCTCATGGGCTTGCTTGTTCAACAGATATTCACTTCGGAGCGGCAGGTCCTTACTGAAGAGTTAGGCCGCATCGTCAGCGAGAAGATCGAGGCTATCACCCTGAAGTCTGAGAGTGTCCCTGTTGAGACAGGACAGGACTCTGCTAGCGAAGTGGACTATATCGGCAAGGAGTTTGGAGACATGAACCTGAACTCTCCAGAGGCCAACGATGACACACAGGAGAGTAGCCGAAACCGGAGCGCGAGGTTCGGCAGCAATCCATCCAGTCCTCCCAGCCCGAAACCGATACCTGAGGGCCATGATTCCGATGATGGCGAGTCTGGTGATGACGACTGTGAGGAGTCACAGACGCAAAGCGCATCGCCAAGCCGGAGAACGAGCGTTGGGAGCGAACTATTACACCTCCTGACTCAGGTCGATTTCGATTTCCCCGACATAGATGACCCCAATGATAGTGACTACGTGGATTCGCGGCCCGGAAGCGCTTCGTCATCAAGCACTGACAGCAATCGGTCAAGCCATCTGCGCGATGAGCTGATATCTGATGTTAATGACCTGAACGATGGCCACTACGAGGAGTCACAGCCTAGAAGCGACTCGCGAACAAGCACCAACAGCGATCGGTCGAGCCACTTGAATCAGGGACCGATGCCTGAAGTTGACGACTCCGATGATGGCGAGGTCCAGCTGCCAAAGCCCAAGCGCCCTTCGCCAATTGTCGGGCGCAGCCCTCGGTGTAAAGACGCCGAGAGTGAGCTCAGGCGCAGCAAACACGTCACTCCTCAGAGACCTTCACCATTTCAGACACCAACCAAGTCCCCAAGTCAACCAAGCCCGTCAGCGAAAGCCGCCGGTTCGCTGGCAACGCCTTTCCGAGAGTGTTCGCCTCTATCAGGAGCTACCCTCGTAGAACCGTCCAGCGCAAGCAAGCCAGTCGCAAACGCAGCCCTTTCCGGCTTGTTTGCGTTTCATAGCACAATAAGTCCTTCACCCATGTCCTCGAAACGCCCGAGCTCCCGCAAACCCTCCAACCATAAAAGGGCTGGAGCTTCGAGCGCAGACAAGCCTCCCAGATCATCAATTCCATTCGATCCCAGTAGCTCAAAATGGCCCTCGGGGAAGCTCTTTGATCGAGGACCGTATCCAAAAGGCCCTTTCAAGTTCACCTTCAAGAATCCTCAGTCGTCGCCTACACCTGGCAGCCAGCGGACAAAGTCTCAAGCGCCGCCAAGCTCGGGGGCTGTATCCGACTCAGGGCTGGAGGAGAAGTAGCTGATTGGTAGGTTAATGGACTGTCACAGAGACCACTGCTTTGGAAAAGAGGAAAGAACATCATCCTATCCCACGCGACAAGCACCTTAGGACTCTCAATGCAAAAGACGGCGGGAAACACGAAGGTTGGCTTGATGTACCTAGTGCAGTTAGTATGTACAAATCCTCTCTATCAGCCACAGAGAATCGTATTTATTTCCCACGGTCTGGCCTGCACATCGCCCACTTGTGTTCTCCAACATATCCCTCGCCAAGGACAGCTCAATCGAATGAATGAGAGCAAGCGAGTGAGTTTGAGTGGGAGAGGAATAGAAAGGGGAGAAGAAGCAGAGTGCTGAGACGGTTCGGTTGGGATGTAGAAGCCGGAAGACGGAAGTTCGCGCTGAGTCTGTGTGTTGGTCCTCGACGACTTGTCTCCCACCTCCCTCGGCATTCTTGTTTACACCGTCTCCCAAGATTACTTACGCTTATTCGAATCGACCCTTAGGACGAGAAAAACACACATGAGTATCATCTTTTAGCTGGGCTCGCTAGAACTCATTCATAGAAAAAATAGGACGCATCGGCCATATCACAGCGGCGCTAACCATGAAGGGTCTCTTCCTTTTTATAGCCAAGATGCAGGGAACCGGGCAATAGGAACTTACCAGTCGGAGCCTGTACTGACGTCGAAGGCTGACTTTCGAATGTTGAGATCGGGGAACGTTCTCACGATAAGCTTCCCAATGTGGCGCTTTTACGGTCTGAAGGCCCACCTCTAAAAAAACTCTCAGTAATAAATCCAAAGTGATCATTTTTAGGAAGGCCGCCAAGATTCACAACCGCATTCTTGAACAGATCATCGCATTTGCAATTACCCATCCGCCTCTTGTTTTCGCTCCCACCTGCCTCACCAGTTTGACCAATATGGAGATCTATATGCGATGGAATGCTGTCGCCTTATTGACCGCCCTCAGCCTGTGTCTGGGCGCTTGTATACACCTCGTACAGTGTGGAAGTGTCGGTCCACCCATCACCCTCCACCACGTGTGCAAAGGGATGCTAATTCGGTCTGCAGCTCGGGTCACCACGCACCTTGTACCAACACGTGCGATCTTTGGGGAATCAAAGTCAAGCCCAGGCGACTTGCCCTGACCTACAATTACCTCCAACGAATGGGGGGCGACGCATTGGACTCCTATGGGACAACACGCGGCAAATGAATTTTCTTGACCCCCGAAATCTCCGTGCAAGGGCGATTAGCTTGATTAATGGTTCTGCTATCGACGACACGGAATCGAGCAGCAGCCGGCAGGCCGATCGCATTACCGTTGTAGCGGGTGGCGCCGACGCCGAGATTTGGACGCCCCTCGGAGATCCTACAACAGTTACGCTGGATGGAATCGAGGAAACAATGAACCTCGGCGGGAATGATAGCCACGGTGTTGCTTGGTGGAATATTACAATCGACGAGATTCTGAAGGGTCGGCCGACAAGAGGCACCGCTAGTTTGGTCGCAATAAAAGGATCGAACGACGACCTTCAAGATGAGATCACGATCGGGCAGCTGAATCGAACGCTGGAGAGCGGCATTCGAGTTTTCAACTGCTTACTTGCGAACGATCTCCCGACCCTTCACGGCCCAGCATTCCAAAGCATGCTGATGATTCAAAGGGGAGGGGGAATATTCTGCCACGCTGGCGATGCTGCGGCCTTGAACAGTTTTGCCAGCGCTGTTCTTGCGCATGGAATAACAGGAACGGACAACAGCACCTCTTTTCCATTTCCAGTGTTAATACCTGGACTCTCCTTTGCTATTCCTGTCCCCGCAGCCGGGTCGGTCAGAGCTAACTACTCCATCATTGCCGGTGAAAGGGTCGATCCTTGGATAACTTGTTTGGGAAATTGCAGCGCGAACTACACCCTTCGAAATCTCTCCGATGGCGCTGTTTTAGAAGACGGAGACGCTTCCTCTTCTGATAGTAGTAGGCATACTAGCACTTCATGGAGGCGCCAGGGAGGCATGGGGTACTCAGATACGGATGGCATTATTCGACTGGAAGCTACCTCTTTAAACTCGACCCACGATCAATGGATTATGATGGGCATTAACTCATCGTATGGACCCGCCCACTGTACGATCCGAGAACCCAAGACGACATTGTCATCAGGTTCGGCTACTGGAGAGTTCTCACCAGGTTTGACTACTGGAGAAAAAGTTGGTATTGGCCTGGGGGTAACAGTCGGGATACTCTCCCTGCTTGCCGTTTTCTTCTTCATATGGCGAAAATCGAATGGCCTGCGATTTTCTCACACAGACAGGAGATACGAGTTCCCAAACGAGAATGTTCGTGCAGAGGAGAACTCAATGTCCCGAGGCATGGCCGAATTGCCTGGCACTTCTGCTCCGGCGGAACTCGTAGCTACTGTACGCTACGAGCTTGAAGGTCCAGGTAATATACGCCGTTAATTTACATGCAGTAACGTACATGATAAGCCAGTGGAGTGCACAATCTTTCTTTCAACGACCCTTTTCCCTCTTTCAACTCAATTTTCTCAACCGCGCGTTTTGTCATCGATAAGCAACAAGGCAGATATCAATCTTGCTCTTCAAGCTCTTTAGAAAGACTACTAATTAGCTCCCTACCGCGCCTTAAAGATCCATAACGTGTTGCTGCGCTCATACTATTTTATACTATAATATTTTAATTTTAACTATTTATTATTTTAATAAAACTAGCTTTCTATTGGTATTATAATAAGTAAAATAGCTATTCTAGGTATAAAAAAGTATAAAAAGGTAAAGTTAGCTTAACTTAAAAACCGGGTGTTAACTAAAGGGATATTAAAGTTACATAACACTGGGCTCTTTGTAATACCTAGGGCAGAGAGTGATACAGTCATACTAGTATTCCGCCGACGCTTACCTTGACTACTCTTATTAAAAAAAAGCAAAATCTCTTTCCAGTAACATATCTAAACCCCATGGTTCTAGCCATGGATAAGGAACTGTTTGGCCAGTACGGGGCGATCCCCCTGGGTTGAACTCAATGCCGTTCAACTGAGGCTCATTGCCAAAGGCACAGTCATCACCTCCCTGAGGCAGTGTCAGCAACGCATCACTGTTTGGCACCGTGTTTGGCACCGTAAGGCCGACGGGCTGTCTTCCCATCGGACTTTTCTCACGGTGCGTTTCCGCAACAGGATCCCTGCAGCCCAAGTCTTGCCGCGGCAATGGTTGAGGTAGCTGTTCTACAAACGACCGTGAGGCCAGTTGCGCCCTTCGATACAGCTCTTCACAGGCCCTCCGAATCTGGGTTAGGTATGTATCGGCGTGCTGCTCTTCCAAGGTCGCAAAGAGGCCAAGGACAACACCAACAGCTTGCAGGTCACGCTCCGTAGAGTCCAACCCGGGATTGCTCAGTATGTTGATGGAGAGAACGATAGATGCGCTAGCATGGATAGAAATGACATCCCTATGGGCCCGTTAGCTCTGTGATGACGACGGATGCATATGTAAACTGCACTGATTTGGCCACGTACCAATGGAAGCTTTTCCACTGAACAGGTGTCGTTTGGACAAAGGCTATAATGGATCTCGCCGAGTCCAGACAACGTTGAATGGAAGTGTTCATGTCCGTGGTCAAGTGGTGAGCAGTTCTGCGGTGGAGTGGCATCCAGTATCCGCGACTATATGCACGGTTGACCACTATAACGCAGTTGAAATAAGAGTATGATAAGCGCATCAGCCCGTAATGATCACAATTTTGAGGAGGTTGGTCAAGTCGCAAGGCCATGGCAAAGGTAGCGTGCCATTCCTCCAGTTGGCCATTGAGCATCAGAGCAGAATCAGCGCTATCGCTCGTTGCCCTCTCCGAAGGCTCTCTGGAATGGAGACTTCGATAGATGCGACTCTGGATAACTGCTAGCTGCGCTTGGGCCTTGAAAAGATCCAGGGAGGAACCACCTGTGGTCATAGAAGTTTCCAAGTCGTCAGTAGAGTGGTCCGGCAAGTCGACATGAAAGTCATGCAAGTCATGAGTTGAAGGCCGTCCTGTCCTCAGACAGAGCTCTTGATCCAAGCCCAAGGCGACCCAAAACACTCTTCGCCTCATCTCTCGCTCAATGGGGCTCCAGGATGAATCGTCGCTGCTTCTGTGGAGTCCGATGGAGTGCGCCAAGCGCAATGCACTTCCGGTCAACATGAAGCTGGGTTGCGGATTGGGAGTCCCGACCAAGAACCAGGCAACAGTGAGAAGTGCTTGGACAGATAACAACTGCGTGTTACGCATCAGCACGTCCAAGACTGTTCCCAGTGCGCTTGCGATGTAACCCCAGGCCAAGTCTTCGTCCGCTACAGGACACTGGCCCCTTTCAACTCGACGCCGCTGGGCAATTGCCAGCACAGCGTTGAGCGAAGCCCACCAGGCTGGGTTTTCAGCAGAGGCTCCAGAATACTGTTTTCCTAGAAGAGCCATGAAAGAGGGTGGATGAAAGCAAGGAAAAGCTTGGTGTTCGTAGTTAAAGAACTCGCTCACAAGGGAGAATGCCTCGGCCCAAGGAGGCAGATGCTTATTTGTTTGCTTTTCGAGGACGCTTTGGATCGACGGGTGCGTCCACGAAGACCAACATTCTTTTTGAGGAGGTGGTTGGGGAGTTCGCCGGGGCGGCCGGTCGCCTTCTTGACATGTGCCCATGGACACAAGGGCAATCCCCGAGTGCGGTCCTATACACATGATAGTATCAGTGATTCGATACCTAACGAACAAAATCCATCAGCTGGAAGATACCAAAATACCGCATGTCCCTACTTCCGCCGACTACAGTATCCGAGTTGTCCGGGAAAATGTCTTGCTCCCGAGTGGCCGTGTCAGTTGTCCCCGGAGTTTGAGCTAGCATAGACTGAGAAGGATCTGCGACGAAGCGAGACGGACCATCCCCTGCTGCCTCAACGGCGGCATCGGAGTTGTGTCGCAGACGCAGAGACGCGCCATCGGCGTCCTGGTCTGGCGATGGGCCCGAAGGGCTTGAGGCCGGGCCTTTGGAGCGGCGCCCTCGGGGGTCGGGTTTGTGTATATCGGTATAATGGCACGAGTCCTTCAAGCCCTGACATCGCGTGCACACTGGACGCCGCCCGTCACATCGGAGTTTTCTTCTGCGGCAAGGGTCACAAGCCTAGCTCGCTCAGTTAGATTGAGCTCCCAGCTGGATAGGTCGGATTGGAGGAAGCTGGACCCTACCTTGGCGAAACGACGTCTGCGATCTCCCCGTGTCGTGGTCATTGTGGTGGATTTAGATTCCGTCAGATGAAATGAGTCATGATGGATAGGCACGAGTATACTGTGACGATTGCGAACTCTTAGGTATCCCCTAGCCCCTTGAAACCCCGCTCCTTTTGCCGAGATCCATGAGCCTCGGCTCTTGAGTCATTCACTCTACGCATACTTCCTTATGTATTCGCATTCTTCAACTTTGCTTCCAGGGTAGGGGCATTGTTGCAAATCTCCGAGAAGTGAAATGCCGAGAGCCCAACACTCCGACAGGTATTCACACAAATCAAACGACACTCCCTCCTTACTATATTTTATGCCGACGATATCCACAGTGGGGTGATGAATCAAATGAACATTTTATTCACCATCTCTTTAATTCTGAGGCCAGGTACGCGGCTGTCCATCTCCGTGGCAAGGAAGATTCCCCGCGGCGTGTCATCATTCACGCAACCCACTCAGGCCTTGAACGTCCTCGACGTCCACTGGGAACATTCCATTCGATGCGTGATAATTCAAACTTGAACGCAGGAGCCAACATCTTGAGGCTATCACTAAGGCCATACTCTTCCCCGGTCATTTCCCAAAAATACTCAGCGTGAGTAAAGATATCTGGACGGATCCTTTGGAGAGATTGATGCGTCTTTCCCACTAGGGCTTGCATATCATCAAAGTGCCGGGGGCTGAACTCGGGATCGCGGGCTCGCAACTCCCGTTGTTGCTCTCCCGAATAAAGGCCCAGCTTGTACAGCCAGATGTTGTATTGGGTCAAGCTGATGTTGATGTCATATGTCACGTCCTCCTTGGTGCGGGCGAGTATGGCCTGGATAGTTGTCGCGGCACCAATGAGGCCCGTCTGATAATCAGAATTGGCTATGAAAAAGTTATAAAGCTGGCCGTGATTCAAATCCAATGGAGGAGGGACTTACGAAGCAGTGGCAAGACTGGCTCCTCGAGGCCGAGGAACTTCCCTTGGAGGTAAGACAGGCCGACCAAGCAGTCGCTAATCTGTTGCCAGCCAGACCGGTGGGCCAAAGGGCCGTTGAACCCGTAACAGTTCTCTCGCACGTATATCAGACTAGGATTCAAGGCGCGCAACGACTCCGAGTCAAATCCGAGTCGCTTCAGGGCGCCGGGCCGATATCCGTCGATGAGAACATCAGCACCCTTGACTAGCGTGGCGAAAACGTCCTTTCCGTCTTCGGTCTTCAGATCAATGTTTGTGTCTCTTTTCCCAGTCTGTAGATCTGGCATGGTAGCAGCCAGTTCGGGCAGCGTGTCGCACGAGACGCGGAGGACGTCGGCGCCAAGACCACTCAGGATCTTGGACACTGCTGGTGCTGCAATGACGCGAGAGAAGTCAATGATCCTAATACCAGCAAGGGGCTTGTATCCATGGCCGTCGTTTGTTCGTGGCCAGGCCTTCCGAGGCGCTGGCAGTTTGGTTGCAGTCCATAGTGGCTCTCGTGTCATGATTCTTCCATGCTCACTGGAGAAGAACTCGTCAGGCGTATGGCAGACCACGCCGGCCTGCTTGTATTGCTCGTTGGCCGCCTTCTCAATTTCTTTAGAGTCCCACTTGGCAACCTCCTCAGCATAGATCTTGATAGCCTCTTCTGGACTCACTGTCACATCCTCGACGCCCATCATAGTCATCGTAGGCTTCGAATCCATAGAGCCGTGGAGGTGGTACCATCGGCCATCCTTAGTCTGGTAGATGTCGGTGGCGTAGCGTCTGATGGGTTTCGCCATATCATGGATGTCCATCTTTGCAAGCTCCTTGGCCATCTGCGGATGCTTCAGAAACGGCGTGTCGCCGATGGTTGGGAGCAGGACTGACTCTAGAAACAGAGTGGCCACGTCCGTGTTGACCCGAACATCTTGGTACTCAATGCCGTACCTGTCTGCCGCCACGACATTCGCAGCGGTGGCCACGAGGGCAGTCAGGGAGGCGCACGACTCGGTCATCTTTAACGGCGTGAGAAGGAAGGGCTGGTCGTCACCGCCGACAAACTTGACCTTTTTGGCGGCTTCCTTGAAGGAAGGCGGAATATCAAGTCGAGCATCAGATAGAAGGACTTCCTTGAGAATTCGAGACGCTTCTGCGAAGATGGAATAGGTTGACATGATGAACGTGATAAGTGGTAGCGCTGGAGCTTAGCGGCTGCAGAATAGAGATTGAGCTGAAGTCGAAAGTCGATACATGAAGGAGGTTCTAGTCATACTCTGGAAGTCTCGAGCATGATATAGCTTACGCGAAATAGCTTCCGGTACGACCTGGGCAAGAGATGTATGCTTCTGAAGACGCGGTGCTCAGAATTCCGACGTGTCGCCAAAACTCCGCTCTGTCCATAACTCCGAGAGCATTCAATCTGGGGTTTTAGCCTCGGAGTTTCGAGGCCGGAACCATGAGCTTTTGGAGTAGTGCACGTCACTACTCGAGGAGAGTTTAGGGGAAGCATTGGTTCATCCGTGGCATCGCATGCCTGTGCCTAGGCTCCTGCGCCTGATTCGTCGTGGGCCTCGAGCTCTATAAAGGAGACAACGCAGCACCAAGTGTTCAAAGGTTGATGGGCACAAACACCACAAGCTCATCCATACCCTCATAATCTTTACGCTCCGGTTATCCCTCACTTACTTCATCATGACGGCAAAGAGTAATTGGCGAGCCGGCGCTTTCGGTGTAAGGCCCGCCCGTGTAGCCAACTGCTCCGGTTACCACGGTATGAGGGCATCAACTAGTCTCCTGCGAAGGGCAACGACGTAGTAAGGCTAACTGGCGACCTCACAGGCGATCCAGCTCGGGAAATGTACAAACAAGCGACCCTCGGAGATGTCGATTTCATTACCGGTGACTACCTGGCTGGCATGTCTTCCGAGCCCGTCTTCTTTTTCTATGACCAGGACCCCCTGTGTTTACTAACGAGACTCAAGAGGTGAACATGGCCAACAACGCTGAGGCTTACGCGCAGGGGAAACATGCAGGCTACGAGGAGACTGCCTGGCAAGGTCTCAAAGAAACGATCGATGTCATTGCACAAAAGCGCATCAAAGTTGCCATCAATGGAGGTGCACTCAACCCGGAAGGCCTCGCTCTTCGTGTGGCTGGATTAGTAGGTAATCGTACTGAGTTTGAAGTGACCAACTGATGTCCCTTTAGGTCAAGGAGAAGAACCACAGCTTGAAAATTGCATACGTCGCTGGCGACAACGTACTAGCCAAGCTTGGAAAGCACATGCCTCGACAAAAGAACAAGGCGCTGCCTCATCTCGACTCCACAGATCATCGCGTTACACTGACTCCTGAGTCTTTTCTGTTCGCCCAGGAGGACAAAGAGCCCCGCGAGATTGTATCGGCAAATGCCTACTTGGGCGCCCATTCCATCTATGAGGCGTTCCAGAAGGGCGCGGACATTATCATTTGTGGCCGTGTCTCTGATGCCAGCCCTGTTATTGCGTGCGCTTGGTACTGGTGGTCTTGGAGCATCACGGATTACGATGAGCTAGCTGGTGCTCTCATCGCTGGCCACTTGATTGAATGCTCGGCATATGTTACCGGCGGTAACTTTGCAGGCTTCGATTCTTTCGATCTTGATCGTCTTGTTGATCCGGGCTTCCCAATCGCGGAGATTGCCCAAGATGGAACTTGCGTTATTACAAAGCATCCAGGGACAAACGGCATGGTTACCGTTGACACTTGCAGGTGCCAGCTCGTCTATGAACTTCAGGGCAATGTATATCTTAATAGCGACGTGAAGGCGTACCTGGATGATGTTATAATGGAACAAGTCGACAAGGACAGGTATGTTTTCCGAACCTTTATGGAGAATCCCAAAGGTGCTCATGCTTTCAAGGGTCTACGTCTCCGGAATCCGTGGTGCTCCGCCGCCAGAGACCACCAAGCTTGCCGTCTTTTACAAGGGCGGATATGAAATGCAGGCGTTGTTCAATGCGACTGGGTATGCTTCTGACCGAAAGTTTGAGCTCTTCACCAAACAGGTCCGATATTTCTTGGGCGAGGACACGTCGAAGCTCCTTGATACCCTTGACGTTCAGCAGTATGTTGCTCTGAAATCAGGTTACCAGTCTGTCTCTTACTCACAAAATACCTCAGAATCGGTGTTCCAGCCACCAATCCACTGAATCAGAACAGCAGCACGGTCTACATCCGCATCTTCGCCCAGTCGACCAACGTTCTGGCCTTGCAGGCAATCAGCCTTGCCATACGTGACATCTCGTTGAAGCATTTCTCTGGTAGGTTCTTCGTCACATTGTAGTTGATCGCGAGCTCTACTGAGATATTGTGTAGGTTTCCACAGCTCTTTGGATCTCCGCACAGCAATCCCCCGCCCTTATCTGGCATACTACCCGGCTTTATGGCTTCAATCAGATCTCGGGGAGCGCGTCCATTTTGTAGCCGCCGACGGCTCAACGGTTTCCTTTGACACATCCGGGCCGCCCCAGTTTGAAGCAGTCGGCGAACGCGAAACCTACGATACGGAACTGCCTGTCGATATCAAGGGCGACGTTCGCAAGGTACGCCTCGGAGACATTGCTCTAGGACGCTCCGGTGACAAGGGAGCAAACTTGAACTTTGGCATGTTCGTCAATACTCGGGTCGAGTGGGACTGGCTGCGTTCCTATATGTCTTGTGCCAAGGTCCAAGAGCTCCTTGGACACGAATGGCGACCCGACTTTACTATTGAGCGCGTTGAGTTTCCTCGAATTTTTGCTGTCCACTTTGTCGTGTACGGTATCCTAGGTCGTGGGGTTAGTAGCTCTCGGCGTTTGGATGGCTTTGGAAAGGGGTTTGTTGATTACTTTAGGGATAAACTTGTTGAAGTCCCCAAGTCCGTATTAGAGGCAGTTGGCAAGTATGACAAGGTAGTTGCGTTCCAATGAGTAAATGAGAAGTAACAAAAGTATAGCGGTAGTAAGCTACGATATAGAATTATCTTTATAGCAGCAGACGAAGAGGCAACTCGGCTATGTATTTTAATAGTTGCAGCGCGAGAAACGCTGTTAGAGCAGCGGGGAGAGGATGGGAGAATAACTTATATTAAGTTAGCTAAGCCGGTTACTAGTACTTTTACACACCAACATAGAAATTCTTAGTAAGAGAGTTTGGGATGAAATCATTTCTTTTCTTTGCTATTTGTTGACTGGAAGTTATAGATAATACCCCCGCGTAAATGAAGGAAACATCAGAAAGAGTAACTTGGTTTCTCTTGCCAGCCCTTGCGATTCCATTTAACTTACCACCCAATAGCACGCTTAATATCTTCAAGAACTGCAATTACTATGCCAAAACAGACAAGAGATACGGTTATGATAGTTGCCACGCAAATGGTACGGGCCGCACTTTGAAAAATGTTAATTTGTGAGTAGATATAGAGAAGTGAGAGTCGAGTGGTGGATTAAAAAGCGCAAGTTTCATATTAATCTATCGGTGCTGCTAAATTCTAAGGCACCGGTTACACTACTGCAGCTCACAAGCTTGGGTCTAAATATTATAGGTTTGAGCAGGACTTGATGCACTCGACTGATTTGTAACTCGATGCAGCTGCATTTAATATTCCATGTGGGTTAAGTTATGCTTGGGGTTTTCTTCCTCGGAGGTCGGTACGCTGCATTTATACCTTGCCCGGAATCTAGTGTTTGGGTTGATCTTCTGTGTCGCCTTGTCTATACAATATCAGAACACACGAGGCAGACATGCAATTACCATAGTGTCGTATGTAGTTAAGAAGAAATCAATTAAGAAATAAAAATTAGAGGCTTTAATCTTATCCTTCAAGTTATAATATCAGGCATCGCCTTGTGATCCACGTCAATCTAAGACCTTATTAACCCTGCAACTCAGCTCTGAACTCGTAAACCCGATCCCCGGAGCGCTCCTCAACCGGGAAACACCTAATCTTGGTCTCCCTCTTCTCGTTCTCGTCGACGCTGACTCGCTTAGTCGCCCCTGCAATGGTAGAGAATGTCATCTCGCGCTGCGTATAGGTCCCGTCACTCGACATGGCAGCGATGCCGTAGTACACGCCGATCGTGGCAATGATGAACGATACGGCATAGACAGCGGCGAGCGCCGGCCATTCGTAGTCGAAGAAGTTGGCTGTCCGTCGGCGCTCGCACGCGTATTTCGTGTCGTCGCCGCCGATGCCTGTGCCGGAGAGCTTGGATGGGTCGGCCGCCCACGCCACGGCAAGTAGTTGGGGGTCTGAGAGCAGAGATATGAGCAGATTCTCATAGGTGCGGCGTACCTCCTGCTGGAAGTCGGGAACAGCGAGACTCTCATGCCGGTCGAGAAGGGTTGAAGCTGTGATGGCTCCGTCTGCCTTGGCAGAACCCTCGACCTTGACGTACCCGAAAAGTTGGTTGCGTAGCTTCAACCCGAGACTGTGATAGGCAGCAATCCGGCGATATCTCGCGTAGTCTTTGCGGGGGCTGACATAGTTGGTTTCCGGTTCGGCAGTGTTTCCATCCGCGGTCCCATCGGTAGACTCATTTGTCCAATTGCTCCACGTCGTGTCGATGATCTTTCGCTTGTAATCTCGATTGGTAACATTGTACGTCTGGAGTCCTGCCGTATAGTTGAAGGTGACTGTGTAGTTGACCTCCCAGTGCTCGCAGGCAAAGATGATCGGTGTGTAGTCGTCGTTCCATCCGTCTGTCTGGTTGTTCATGGCATGTGCCTTTGTGTAGTTCTCGACGGTAGCATAGCCAATCCAGATCATTGGTTCGGTTCTGAATACACCGAGGTTCTTGGGGAATGGGGGGCCATCTTTCTTTGAGGGTATGCCACCCTCTGACACGTTGTCCATCTGCGGTCGCATATACTCTCCGAGGTCGGTGCTCGCAAGATAGGTGTAACTTGAAACGGGAACAAGTTGGCTCAGGTTGAAGGGAGATTTGGCGTCTCCGAAGCGCTGCATCTGAGATCCAACTCCCTTAGCTAGCTCCTTGCAATTATACCCTGGCCCGACAAAGTGGACTGTGGTTGAACAGTCCCAGCCCCTTCCGCAGATCTCCTCGGACACGTTTTTCTTCTGAATTGGTTGTCCACTTGAGAAGACACCAGAGACAATGCGTTCAAGGGGAGGAGAAGGTACGTTGTAGTACTCGAAGATGTTGTCATTGTCATCGGCCCCTTTGGCCAGGTTTCCGTCAAGGGCAGTCCAGTTGTAGAAAGAAAGCGAGCGACCAGTCATGGTCTCGCCTGGGGCTTTCTTGGGAGTCTGGAAGCTTTTTTTTGCTTCATTGCTGAAGTTGAGAGTCCGAACTGATGGGCAGAGAGTGTTCTCTACCTTATCGCCTGGGACGACGTCGAGCGTCGCTGACGTAAAGATGACAACAAACGGACTGAGCCACATATACAGGGCAAGAAACATGACAAACCAAGACTTGATCCATGCTTCTCGATTGAACAGTTCAGTAATATTATGAGCAGACCCAAACAGAGAGTCAACGGCTTCAATGGAGAAACCTTTCTGCCCGACTGCTCGCCAGGCTACCTGTTGATGAGCCATCATAACAGCGACAACAAAGTTGGCCTTGGCGATGAAGGAAATGAGTTGGCCCAGTCGGAGCCACCATTGCTGGTTGGTAGCTTCGAGACCGTTGAGATGGTTATAGAGGACATGATGGCCAATAGCACCAGCAACTCCAACCACGAGGCATGCGATCATGGACCATTTGCTCTTGAGAATCCTCAACAACAAGGGCCCCGACTTGGGAAGGGCGGCCGTGGGAGAGCGACGAACAACAGCGACGTCGAGGGTCTTGGGGCTCGAAACATCGATGAGATCATTGCTCATGAGGCTTCTATGGTTGTCACGAGTACGGTCGAAGCCGGAAGAGTCTCGCAGGTCAGGGCTCGATGGGTCAAGCCATGGAGCATGTTGTTGCGAGATGGCTTGAATCGGTCGAGGAGAATCGGTCGGCAGCTGCGGCGAGACTACTTGAGGCGAAATAGCTTGCGGCGGGTAGGGTTGCGATGAAATAGATTGCCCCGAGAATGGCCGCGGCGACACTGATTGCTGCGAGAGTGATTGCTGAGAGAATGAGTGCTGCGGGTAGGCTTGAGGCTGGTAGGTTTGCTGCGAGAAGTCGTGCTGTGAGATGCCATGCCCTAAGAAGGCTTGGGGCTGGTAGGCTTGCTGAGGATTGTCTGGAGCCAGGTAGTCTTGAGTTGGGTAGCCCTGCTGATGGTAGGCATGCTGAGGGGAGGCTTGCAGCGGGTACGCTTGCTCTTGTCGTTCGTTTGGATGTTCAGCCATCGTGAATTGACGCCCAGACGCCGGTTGTTTCGTCGCTAGTCGGGTCGAGGTTGTCTGGAGAAAACGGGAGATCCAACAGGGATCTCCAAGACTCAAGCATTCCCCAGCCTCAAGGGAGCCGAAGTGACCAAGGACGCTGCGTGGCGGCTCTGCTCCCTCCCTTGCCCGATCGAATAAGCCCTAAGTTTTCAGCTCCTGCTGCCAAGACGCAGCCGCATAGTGGAAGTCTCAGCCACCAGGTCTAGAACACCGGTATTAGCGATATCTCCCGAGTAATGGAGGCACGAGACTTACTGTAGCGAGCAAAGTGTGCCCAATAAGCATATTTCTCCCGCATACACTCACTGCTCCACTCATATTATCTGCTTTAGGCTTAATCCTTGTGCTCAAGGTGACCTTTGCGTCCTTGGCAAGCCACCTCTTGGATGCAGGTATGTACGTACAGATTATACTTATTCCAGCAGCACAACGCCGAGGGCGTGGGCGTTGTTGAAGGTTACAAGCTGTTGACTACATCAGGCCTTGAGAAAAGAGTGGGAGTTTGACGGGTACATAAGGAGTTGCTGTTTGGTTCCTTTCTCTCCTTGATAGACTCCCCATTGGCCTTATTGACCCTCTTGCGGACAACCAACGCAACCGGCGCCTGGCCGGATAACATCCCCTTCGATCCCAATAAACGCCCTAATGTTGCTGTCAGCCGACTAAATGCTAAGGTGCCTGACACATGAGGCGGTGGAAGCGCAACTCTTTAATAATAGAATATAAGTTCCGTTTTTACTTATACTACTATTAAAATATAACTAAGTTTATATAGTTACTAAAATAAATATAAATTATAAAAAAAGAAATAAAAATAATTTAATATTTTATATTTTTATATTTAAAAATATAAAAATTTATTTTTTAATAATATTAATTTTTAAAATATATAATATTATTAATAGTAAATAAAGAGGTACTTTTATATTAGAGGCTTGAAATAAGGTTCCTTAAGTAAGGTTTACTTAATAGGAACTTTTATTTTAAAACTAATTATAAGCCCTATTAAAAAGGTTATTATGAATAAATA